>JAECUM010005817.1:0-101883 GCA_016617855.1 Megalonaias nervosa | reverse complement strand
GAAAATCCTATCGAAAATCCTTAGAACGTTATAATAGTTTAAAGAAACAACAATAACAACAACAACAACAATAAAGCATTAAATACATTTCAGTGTGTGTGCCTTGTAACCAAGAAATTTACCGTATTTTGTCGACAGGCTATTGCAACTTTGTATTATTGATTATATAAGCAGTGAGATAAATCCCAAGGAAAATGTACACATACCGTTACGACGAACCATATTCTTGTAGGTTACTTGGTGTAAGTTCAGTTTCAATTTTTTCATCCATCCCAAATTCTTTTTTTCTCTCACTCCAGATTTATGCATATTTTGTCTATGACTGCTTTGCTTCTAGTTAATTATCACTTATGTTCATGACTTTGTGTTCCATCAATGATCTTATTTTGTTTTGATTGTCCATAATCACTTTTCTGAGACTGATGATTTCAAAGGTGTTGTCAGATTCTACGAACAAGACAACGTTTGCCATAATCGCGACGGCTAGTGCAAATTTCCCTCGTCACTGCCTTGATCAGGGAATCAAATCACCACAAACAATACACTCGTGTTTAATCATTGTACAAAATGCGGTTTGTACTCTTCGTACATAATTGTAATGTTGCTTCTGACAGAGTCCAGTAAGAGTACAAGTAATTTATCTGGGCAAATTCTTAGGTTCAAATAGTCAGAAACACAATGTCTGGCAGTCTCGTCTGACTTCCATCTTTGAGACCTTGTAGTGCGGGATCTGGAAAGAATTTCTTTCAACAGCTCTGTTGGGGATGCTTTACTAGCGATGCCAATGAACTGGGAATTCATTCTGAAACACACGATCATCAATCTTGAATCCGAGTCCAGTGGCAGTGGTGAATATTTTTTATTTAAAGACCTATTATGGGATACTTAGTCCTGCTTATGATCAGAGTCTGTTTAACGTCTTTTCCTATTTCAGGTAATACTTCGACACGTCGCGCATAGACAATGGCTTTTAAAGTTTGGTTTTGTGCTCGCTATAAATGGGAAATATGATTCGACTGAGTCTCACACGTACATCGATTCCATTCTACAAATGCATCTCTTGCAACCATAGGTCTAGGCGTACACGATCCATTATTTCTAAACCGTTAACTTGTTCAAGATGGTATTAATAAATCTAATAAATTGTCTCCTCACTCTTTTTCTTCAATAACGGTGGTAGTCTCGGCTGCTGATGTCATTGTAGCCGCTGTTATATCTTCGGTCATCGTCAGATTCTTAAAATGTCTAAAATAGGTTAAGCGGGTTCTTCTAAAGCTGTACGGCGAAATAATTGCTGATTGCAATTATTGTCCTTTTAGTTTCTGACAAATATGATCGATTCATCAACGATTGTAATTATCTTGTTGTAGTGTGTGCTGTCTCCATGAGATTATGATTGGTTGGACATTGAGGTATCCACTGTCCATTTCAATGGTGGAACACTTGTTACGTATATGTAATTAAATTAACTTGTGTGTTAGTTTTAAATTCTTTTGTATTTTATTCTTGTTTGATTACATTTTATTGTAATGATTATTTTCGCGGGATTTTATATTTTTGCAAAAAATATCAGTCTGATTAGAACGTAAAAGTATGACTTAAGCACTATTTTTAGCTCACTTTGGTTCACAGATTTTGTAAACATCGAGTGAAAACGATTGGCTATTAACAAGGTCATCTTCAGCCTACGTGTTAGCTCTGTTGTAAACAGTTTTATTTTTAAATTTATTTCCAGCGTGAGAATCTGATTCTTAGATAGGGCTATTCTAGCTACGTGGTAAATGGCATTTTATTTAGTGCGCTGTTCAAATCAGTGATCACGTCGCCCTGTCACGTGAGCTACCATGTGATCTAAAATCGAGGCTTAAAACAGCCATTTTTGCTAGTAGATTCATCAGTTGTATTTTAAACCTTGAGGGCTCAAGAGGTTTTTATTGTTGTTGCCAGCTTGTTTTGAAGATCATCTGTTTTTGGGGATTTAGTAATTTAAATTCTCTAGAAAACTACACAAGAGCTTCATATTTATAAAAGTTCTGGGAGAAAGATATTCAGTGGAAATTTATTCTGGAATTCTAAACGGAAACACTATAAACTGTGATTTAATCGAGGATCTGTTGCCATTAGTACAACAACCTCATCTGACGTCATCACCTCCATATTGGAATTTCATCGAGATTCGAACCTGGATTCAATTAGAACTGTTTAGTGATAGGACTTATAATTTTCAATCCTAGGATTAAATTTTGGATTATATTCACAAACCGTAAGTCCTATTTTCCTATTTTAACATTGTTTTCTAGGGAAATAAATTATTCTGTTAAAATTTACAAAGCTTGTTGACTTCACTCTTTTCTTTTGTTACCTTTGTACGAGCCTACACGTAACATACTATTCATTGGTATTACCTGATTATGGTTAACACTCGTCCTTCCGTAAGATCCAGGAGCCCAGTATTGATGTCTGGAAATTGGTAGCATCATTTTTCTTTTCACTTCAACATTCTTCCAAAAAGATGACCGTTTATCATTCCTAACATGTAATCAGCCACTTGGCTAACAACGGAGCTATTAGCAGGGGTTGAAATTCTTCTCGTTGAACGAGTAGTACATTTATGGCAGATTGAAATGTTATGTTGCACTGTCTAAAATGTGACGATGTCGTCCTAATTACTGCTTCTGCTTTTGCATCAAGTGAACAGTTCTTTTCATACGTTCAAACAAACATTCATATAAATGATTTTTTTAATAAGCCTTGAGACTGATTTGATTTTGCATCAGTGCGTTCGCATTGGTGAGCAACAACAATACATACCAATGTTTGGTTAGTCGAGGAGAAATGGCATTTTCCCCCTTCCTTAGATTAATCTTTTCGACGATGCTTCGTTGGTTTTATCATACAGATCTTCCATGCTTGACACGGTATACGAATAGTTCAGTTATATATCCGGATAACACGTGTTACATCTGCGAAATAGACGTCCATGAAATTAGTTCAGCTGTGTGGATTTCATCAACGGAAGAAGGACCGATCTTATTTCCTCCAACGTTTCTGGCATGTTGCATTCACTTGTCTTGGGTTTGGCAGAAATAATGTAATCAATTCAAAGCTTTGGTCTAACCGTGATGATTCAGGTATTGATATGTTGGTAGTGGTACAATTGCTAGGGTGTTTTCGAGCATAAAATTCTTTCGGTACACCGATTCACAAAGTCTTGACAATGATATAACCTTTCAATAGATCGATACCTCCGTGCTCTAGAAATAGCTGTCGAACTTGACCACACCGTTGTAGAATGTTTACATTGGACAGATAGTACTTGTTAGTCAAATGGATCAGAAGCACGGGCTAGGAACCATTTGTGCAAAGTTACCGGCTGTTCTGTTTGCATACCTACTTGTCGCAGTTTTGTGCCTCAGACAAATGAGGTAGCAAAAGGTGTTAATTGTTTACGGTATTGAAAAAGTGAAGAAAATATCTTTAGTTATTTCAGTCATTCCAAACGTTTCGAGCATTTGCTCAAAGGAACAGCCACACAGACAATGAACTCTTTAAACTATACTGTTCCCACTTACATCTAACCGATTTTGTTACTTGAGGAAATTCAATTCTTTCATTATGATAAACTGGAGGAAATTCAGTTTTATTCTGACAAATGTTTAACGAGAAATTGGACGTCAGAACTCGATAAATTGTGAGTGGTCACTGACAGTTTACGGTGGAGTCCAAGACTCACTGAGCGAAGTCGAAAAGAATATAACGTCCACGAAATTATCTTTCACCTTCCATATGTGAGCAATCACTATTCCGACGGTGATAATAAAAAGGTTCCCGAATACATACATAACATGCTCAATGAGCGACACAAAAATTAACGGTGTGATAGTATGTTTTCTTGAGAACATTCATTTTTGTTTCTTTCTCATCGAGCAAATAGTATTGTTCGTTGACATATCGCTGAATGTAACACTGATGATCCAGGTCGACGAGCCAATTTCAAAGAGGACATCGTTTCTTACACGGCCAAATGTGTATATCTTTTGAGTTTGTACTCACCTTCTGTTAACGTTTTGGGCACACTTTAAATATTTCATAACCATTTTACTTTTCTGCTGGTGTTACGAGTCTAGGCCCTTACAAAAAGTAACAGAAAAGAGTGAAGACAACAAGCTTTGTAAAATTTAACAAATATTTTATTTCCCTAGAATACCAAGTGAAAAATGAGAAAAAAGGAACTTACGGTTTTTCGAATCAAATCAAAAAATAATCCAAGAATTAAAAAATAGAAGTCCTAGTATTAAAAAGTCCTGAATGAATCTGAGTTCGAATCCCGATGAAATCCAAAATGGAAGGCGATGACGTCTGTTGTAACCTTCAAAGTGCTGTTGTGTCAACAGTTCTTTGTTGAATCACAGAAAATATTATTCCAGTTTTGAATTCCGTATAAACTTCAGTACTTGTCTTTGTCCAAGAATTTTGTAGGAGCACTTATGTATTTCCAGGGAAAAGAATCAATTGAATTCCATAAAATAAAAGTTTCGACTCAGACTGGTCACAACAACTTAACGTGTCAATTGTTTAGAGCCCGACTGAAAACCCTCTATCAAAAACAACAGTTATACGCTAATTAAGATGCTAAACAAATTCCAGGGTAGGGTCAAAAGTTCATTGTTCTGGAAAAAATAGAAGTTTGCTATTTGTCACGTCGTCTAGGTATGACCTTGATTCAACTTAGCAATTCTTACTATGAGAAAGATAAAAGAAAAAAATAAAAATGTTGTTTACCAAAACTGTCACTGACTCTGAAACAAGGTCAGAAACTAGATATAGTGTTTCTATTATTAGGTGTTTATCAATGAAATAAACAAGTCAGGTCAAACAGAACCTAACTGAAATTCTGGACAATGTCAAATCCAGTAAACAAAGTTACATTACAATAACATGTAATGGAATTTTTAAAAAAAATAAAACTAACAAACAAACAATTAAATTAAATATACATAACACTGGAATTGTTTCATTTCATGTTGATCGTAACACGCTTGACGCATCGATTTTAGTCCACAGGTAGAACACACTTTTTTTACCTCAGGAATGATATCAGTAAACATTCCCACATTTGTCTCCGCAGTAAAATCAACATGTTCCCCCGATTAGTAAAATCCTTTGTCATACCAGTCACAAAACTAACTGTTTCAGAGAAATCATCTAATATTATCAACATCATCAAAATAATTTTGGTGATAGTATACGTGAATCTGGAAAATTTGGTCCTCAAAAGAGAACTCCGGAGATCACTAGGGAATACACTTTTAACGTACACCGAGGGGCTAGCATGTCTTGAATTTTTCTGCTTCTCATAAGGCTCATACACTGTCTCTTTGCAAATCCCTGCTTGTTCTTAACAGTCTCTGCTTCTTTCACCTGTTTGAATTCGTGTGGATTTCAAATCCTCACCCATTATCGCATCTATTACGGTGTATGATTTTCTTGCATGAGCTCTACCTATTCTGATAGACCTGACGAAACACATGTTATCTTGCATGCTGTCGAATTTTTAAAAATACTTATTTTGGTAGTGATGAGACTATCCACGGATAAGACTTTGAGATTGTTGTATATGTTAAATGTTGTCGATGATTTGGGGAGGTGTTAATTTATCAGGAATTTTAACCTGTCATGAGTGAAAGGATGCTTCAAACGATATTGAGCTTCAGAAGTCCGTAATAAAAGCAGGTGCTTTCTCACCGGGACCTTGGGATGTAAACTCTTTAAATTTGACCGTGTTAATTCAGGCAGTAGTTCGAAATGTTCTGGTACTCACTCTGTTGGTACAATGAATATGTAAACATTTCAGGAACAGCCGAACAACCGTCTCTACTCGAAGACCTTGACTCAGAATGTCTTGGGAATGATGATGATGATGATGACGACGACGACGATGATGATGATGGTAATGATGATGATGGTAGTATTTAAGGATCAATTATCTTATCTCTAAAATCATTAAAGCAAGCTTCTGTCAAAACCTGTCTGATAGTTATGTGTGGCACAGAATGTGGTCATCGTAACTTTGTTTCTTACTTATCCTTGGAGTTATGCAAATGTTTCATTACCGTGAACCCTCCAAATTTACTTTGTCTACGTTAGTCTCTCACACACACAATATATATATATATATATATATATATATATATATATATATATATATATATATAGAGAGAGAGAGAGAGAGAGAGAGAGAGAGAGAGAGAGAGAGCTCCTACACCAGATGCTAATTTTAGTTCCACTTAAACTTTAAACGTCTGAAGATGTAAGAGCAACAAAAGGACAGGCTTCTAGTTAGAGATTTACAAAAAGCGATTTGAAAATGCATGACGTTCAACAAGACCGATGGGGAAACTCAATACTATTCCCGAAATAAAACTAGCAATATCTGTTATCCCTGTCAAGAGAAAGAGCAATGGGATACCTAGTTTCCAGAATTTAAATGAAAAGGAGCTGATTATCAAACGAAAGGAGAAAAGTAAGATACCTGTTGTATATCTGTGAAGAGAAGGGACAATAGCTTTCAGAGGATCAAGAACCATATCTGGAGGAACTTTGTTGGCGATGATCAAAAAGTATGATTGTTTTGGAAATATAAGGGTGGCAATTTGAAAGAACCGTTGGCTTAAATAAAATTCCACAGAAATTCATTATCTTTCTTCATTTGCCTATCAAATTTTATATTCTTCTTTTTGAAGTTGTAAACGTATCTCTAGTCAGCCATTCTTCTTTCTTTCAAAACAGTCTTTTCTAACAGATGTAGAGAAGTGGGACGTTGCGTCAAAAATTCAAGCAAGGAAGAAAAATCTTTAAAAGCCAAATAAAATCCAGTACATTCTCCAGAACAGAGGTACCATCAGTTGCGAAACAGTAGCGCAGCAGTAGTAGTGCTATTGTCAATAAAGGTTTATGAATCCATTACAGATCCACCCGTACACAAAGTCTGTGTCTTGGACTCAGTCATGTGTACTGTACTTGACCTGCCAAGTACTTTAATAATGGCAATCGTACAAATATTCTATTGTATATACACAAAAGTCAAACCACACCTATACCTACGGTCTGACTGGTGAATACAACAATTTCGATCTCTAAATTAGGTAACACATGTTATGACTGAATTAGCCCAAAACTTATTTTCGATCCGTCCAGCCTACCTAAAGACCATTTTTAATCGGTAGTGTCGGCCGTTCCCGAGCCAACCAATGAAATGTGGACTAGTATGGAATCCTGTATAAGTATTTATTTAAAGTCTATTTGATCTGGAGTACGCAGCGTACCTGAAATCGTGCTAGAAAATTAAAGTCATCACACCGACAGCTGTATGCATAATACATGTGCATGAGGAGAGACAGGATGTCTGAAAAGAATCTTGGAGCCCATCATTAGAATTAGCTGAAGAAAGAAGGAACGTCAAGACGTGTGGACATGTTAACAATATCAAATTCCCCTATTTAGACCAAGTATAAAGCAGATAACAACTGACCAATAACCCTGGAATTGCATTTTACCATTTCTTCTAATAAGTGTTTAGGACCTTGTTGTATCGAAAAAATTGGCCAAAGCAAAGCACTAGACACAAATAGATGAGTACTCATTATTTCCAAAGAGTTATATCAGGCAGACTTTTTCAATGTATGGGGTGCATAATACCTGAATAATGTCTTGCTCATTGTTGTATGTGTTCAGAAAGAACTGATTGTAGGTGGAATCGGAGAACGTAACCACACTGATTTGGACGTTGTTGGGTCCTATAGTCAACTGCTTTGTCATTCCGGACACGAAATCAAGCTGCTTCTGAAAATTTTCCGAGCCTTCGCTACTGGATGCGTCAAGCAAGAAAACTATATCAGCAACATCAGTGTCGCACTCTGTAAAGGGTAAAGACAAATTCTTATCTTTGATACCTAATCATCCTCTCTCGACTTCATTCTCTATATCGAACTTTTAGAACATCTAAATAATATAATAGATCGGTCTTTTGTGAAATAAACGAGACCTAACACAGGAAAGGCATCACGTATACGGCAAGAGAAATCGAAATCATAAAGTGCCCTACAGACTGCCATAGTTTGAGGTTAAACGCCAAATATCTGACCTGTAAATCAATAATTCAGTGACACATAGATAGATAGATAGATAGATAGATAGATAGATAGATAGATAGATAGATAGATATGCCCCCGCATTGCAAATATTTCCCTGGGAAAACAGGAACGTAGACTCTTGGTATCTGTGTTTTACAATCAATACAGTGGTTATGTTTCCACGATATTAAAATTAAGTGGCACCAAGGGATAGAAAAGCTATACCATTTTATTAAACAAATGAATTCGCTTGTTCATTCAGGTCCACTGCAGAAATCTCAAAATATAGCTGTGTGTTTTGGACACTGGAACAAACGTCATTGAAAACAAACTCTACACGGATGTACCCTCCAAACCAACAGACAAACACTAATGCTTGCTCCCATCCAGCTGACACTCAAAAGATTGCATCGATCTATCAACTTTATCAAGGCATAAGGGTCAGATGAATCTGCTCTGTCAAATATACATTCGAAAAACTATTCAATGAATTGTTTTAACGTCTAATCAAACGGAATTATGATTATTAAAGTTATGGAAGATACTAGAGAAATGACGACAGTTTAAAACCGAGACGACCTTTTACAGTACAAAACATGAGAAAATGTATAAAAATATTATTTGGTCTAACTTGTTATAGCTCACCAGGAAGTGAAATAACTAATCAACACTGTCCTACCAACGAGTCATCCGAAATCCTTAGAGAATATTTTCTAAACAAACCAGTCATAGCATAAATCCGATTAAACATTTTTTTAAAAATAAAAACCAGTAAGACATCCTTGTCAGAGCAAAACTAAAACGCAAACTAAGCCCCATTTGGATCATACGAACTATGGGAAGAGATGTAAGAAATGCAAACTTTTGATCAAACGAAAAACTTCATCACACAGAAAACACAGAATATTACATAGTCAATAACATGCCAAGTCTGCTCAATCCAGGATGTGAGAGAGAAAAATTAAACGGAAGTTCAAACATAGATCTACACAGATCCAATTGGCAAGCAAAGAAGTTACCAGAAACCCTATTGCTGAACACTATTCTACATTAGCCACCACTTCAATGACATTATTCTGACTCGTATAGACCAAGATTAATATTGGAACTTTAAACTAAAAGAGCAAACTGTCAAGGGAACTTGGATAAACCGCCTCAGAACTCAGACCGCTCCGGTGGCCTAGTGGTCAGAGCGTCCGCCTCGGATGCGGGAGGTCGCGGGTTCGATCCCCGGCCGAGTCATACCAAAGACTTACAAAAATGGTACTAACAGCTGCCTCGCTTGGCGCTCAGCATTAAGAGGTTAGTGTTAGGACTGGTCGGCCTGGTGTCAGGATAATGTGACTGGGTGGGACAGCATGCTACATGTCTGCGGCATGATGTCCCAGTGCTAGACATCACTGTAAACTGCCACATTGCAGACATCGTAATGATATGACTGAAAAAATGTTAAAGCTACGTTAAAAATCCAAATCACACACACACACACACACACACACGCCTCAGTACTTATGATCAAGCGGCTTAAAATTAAGTAACATAAAAACCTATGCACATTTTAACTATATTTCTAATTCCTAATCTGGTTCCTGTCTTTATAATGCATTTTATCGCATTCCTCAATATGTATTCAGTGAAGAACTCAGATCAAGATTAGCTACACGTCGTGAGGCTTCTGTCTTTCATCACACGACATTCTCTCACGAGCACAGTACATAAAAGTGGCAAAACTCTCCGATTCTCATCATCATTAGAGCATTCATTCACAATAATAAAAATAAGCAATGGTGCAACACATTTACGTGCTATAACCAGCAATAGTTGACGTGTGTGCCCCGCATGCAGGACGTTTCTCTCCCGGAAGCAGGACTTTCTGTGTTGATCTATCTATCTAGCTATATGTACACCGTCTGTAATTCGTTTTCAAGTGAAAAGGCTATGTTTTAGTTACCAGGTGGTTCGTTGTTTTCATCGCTTTATTTGCTGCCCTTGTTTGAATTATGGGAGGAAAAATCCTCTACAATTCTAAAATCGCATCCATTTGGTTATCATCATAGTCATCCATTAACTTATCATCATAGTCAGATACTTTATCAAGATGAAGCTCCACGATTGCATGGATGAGTTGAGATTTGATGTAAGTTTCGCTTTCATTGTCAGACACGCCCACATTCATGACATTAGATTCATTATTAATGGAAAACTTCATTCAGCTATTGCTGTACTTTAACTACTAACAGAATGTCAACCTTCATATTAACATTGGTTTTATCAAAGTATTTTTAAGCTGTTTTAATATAATTGTATTGGCATCCAAAGCTATAAACATGTATTTTACGAAATTATTAAAATAGGTAAGTGAAGATAGTGACGACGTAGTTATACGTATGACGTCGCATGTAGTTTTATCTGGGCAGGTGCTGACTCAATAAAATTTCATGTATTGCATAAATTTGTATCGAGTGAATGCAAGTTGTATTTGCATGAGAGAGAGAGAGAGAGAGAGAGAGAGAGAGAGAGAGAGAGAGAGAGACTTACGTAGTTTTTCACTTGAACCTGAAAATAAATTAAACAGAGATATAAAATGCATACATGTAAGTTATTTATCACGATGAATGGTTTGCTACAAGAGCGCTCAATACACTGCATTCTTTTCCCCAAATCTTGAATACAAAATAATATTGTAATGATTTATGGTGAATACCAAGAAAGTTGTCTTTCGAAACAGAAGTCCCCTCTCAAAATAGCAAGGAAAGATTATTTTAAAAATTACTTCTTTGTTTGATAGATCATTGCTTCAGCTACTATACCTAAATGTAAATTGCAAAAGAACCTTAGTAACTGACTTTTCTTTTCAGATGTGGAGTAATTATGTGTCTGGAGTAGGTTTAACTATAAGAATGTTAGTAATTATGTGTTTGAAGTAGGTTTAACTAAAAAACATTAAGTTCATAATTAAAAATGTTCATTAAAACAATATCGAATCTCCAGAAATAAATAACGGTACTAGATTTCAAATATTTTTATAAAGATTGTCAGGACATAGAGGAATTGACACATCAATGCTTAAGAGTTCCCTGGTGTTGTGTACTATTAACGCGAAGTTTTTTGAGTTACATGATGCGAGTTTAAAAAGTCCAAAACCTTGTTACAAATACGCAACTAATTTTGTAATTACAATGTAATCCTGTCTTGCGATGAAAAATATGCTGTATTACAACCTCAATGCATGACAATAAACGTGTATTAAATACACCAATACAGTATGATTCTCATGTAACGTAGATGTTGCTTTGTTAGCACAGTGTAAATAACCCCTTTGGAAAGTTAAATTGGGATTTAGAGCAGTCAGTCGCGTTTTCGTGAACATAAGTGTGAGCATGTTCTTTCTATTTTCCTTTATTTTCTCTTTCTTCTTTTTCGCCTTTTTGTCTTTGCTTTATTTATATTTATAATTAATAATATAAAAGAAGAAGAAAACAGGAGTTTAACAGCTCTTGTTGCACATGGATCGGAAAGTACTAATGGTGTGAAAGGAATGAAATCATGTCCATAGAAAGTAGTGATTAGAATCATTCTAAATTATTTTAGGACACGATCTTGAACTATTCTGGAAAACAGAAGATTGAATGGAGTCTTACAGGCTGTCTGTTGAAGCTCGGTGACGATAGAATTAAGGATCCCAAATGAACCCACAGCGAAAGCATGGGCGTTGTCTGTCGCGATGTTCCGAAGTTCGGTCAACGACACTCCCTGACCTATTCCCACAGATATAACCTGGCGTTATTGAAAAAGAATTAAAAGTAAATAATATATTCATAGAAATTTAATCAAATTTATGAAACGAGCTGGAAAAAAAAAATGTTAGTCCGTTTTATCGACCTTGGCAAACAAAAAGTTATAGAAGACTCTCAAAGGGATTAACACTCCAATGCATGAAAAGAATTTCCAGGAATCCAAGATAAAATCGTTTTTTTCCTTTTAATAGCTGAGTGTTCAAATCATCTCTGATATTCATGAGGAATACAGGATTTTCAAGATGACATCCCTAGCAGCCATATTTAATAAGAGATCTGCACCAGTTTGATTTAGTACCAAATAGATATCATAACATGTCTTTGGTGAAAACTAAATGTCGATATGACAATCAGTTCAGGAGGAGTCGCGATAACAAAACTTTCAGGATAGCCGTTTTGGCAGCAAAATATTTTATCCTTTTTAAAATTGGCAGCTTTTATTTAAAAGTAGTCTTTTATGAAAATCTCATGTCCATATGACCATTCATTCAGGAGGAGCAGCGATTACAAGATTGGATATCAGATCTGGAACGTTTAAAATTTGCTATCAACTAGACTTTATAATAAGTCTTTTAGTGAAAATTACTTCTTAATAGGAACGTACGTTCAGGAGAAATAGCGATAACAACGATTTTCAAGATGGTCGCTGTGGTGGCCGTACTGGATGTTAGACCGGTAACATTTTTATTTAGTAGCAACTAGAGATTTGGATGAATGTATGTACAAAGTATAAAGTTTCATGTCAATCCTCAGAGTCGTTAAGGCGGAGTAGTAATAACATACTTGTGCTACCGGACTGACCTATGACCAGTAGAGATGAACTTATTCAGTTAGTTTCATAAACTTTCCTTCGATAAGCAATATTCAATTTATCACACGAAGATAATCACCTGATTAAAAACGCAAAAGAATCATTAAACTGCTGAAAAATAACTTTGAAAGTACATTCCGATGACTCAGACATGTAACCTTTGCTTCATTAACGTCATAGTGTCATTGTTATGTCATGAGATGATATTGCACATTTATAAGATAATAAATATAATAAAAATGAGACTGGCTTAGAAAACATTTAAATCGCGTAATGCGTTAAAACGTAATTCACTGATATCGGTATCTCAAATCTCCAAATCACTCAGACATTAGGAGCCTATACACGTATTGTCTGCTTTTTCGCAAACTTTCTATGTTACGCAGTGGTGTATAAGACCCAGAGTAATACTCCTTTTATACCTACCTTAATACCAGACAGGTGTAAAATTTTGGCCTCGGATGCAGTCCTGGTTGGTGAAGCTGAGTTTCCGTCTGTCAGAACGATTAAAATCCTCGGAACACCATTCCGGCCTCCATTTTCCGGCCTGAAGCTATTTTGTCTTATGTACTTAAGGGCTTCATCGGTAAAAGTTCCACCTTATTAAAAATAAAGAAAATATTGCCATTGAATGGCTTAAAGGGCCAAGTCTAAGGTTGTTTGAGACTGGCACATGAAATATTGGCACCAGTGTAAAGAAAGCTGAACAATAACTGAAGGAAAGGAATACCACCCCGCCGATTCCATGGGTATAATAAAAAGTACAAAATGTGCGATGACTGGATTTGTCTATCAATATATTATAAAAAAGACTCGTGGACCAGCAAAAAATATCAAGAAATACTAATAATGAAAATCGATCGTAGTCCATATATTATCGATAAAAACTGAGCAGATTTTAATTTAAATCAAATTAATACATTTAAGCCAATAAGTGGGTTTCTCGGCATAAGAACATTCCGTAAAACGGAGAAATAGCTCTCTTGAATTTCTATAACTAAAATAACCATTGAAGAAAAATGCTTCAATGAGACAATATTCAAATCTTTGTAACAGATCGGATCTGACAATGACAATAAAAAATAGCGAACATAACGATGTACAGAAATACTGGAAATTTATACCTCAGCAGTAAAGGATATCACAAGGCTGGAAATCGTATGTGAAATCGGGATTTTGTCGCCATGGAGTGGTATTATATGGACAAGATGGGAAATCCTATACTAAAAATGTCCATAGGCTTACCACGATGCTGCACTTGACCGTCACGATGTGAAATCCTATGTCAAAAATATGGCCATAGGTTTACCATTATGGATCTATGGCTGACATTTATGCCGTCGCCAGCATACTGTATACTTTGCTCTAAGTTGTTGACCTCAAATGAGGCCCTATATCGTCTAACAAAAAATTATCAATGTGGGGCTACCTAGCCAATGATGGAAAATGTAACGTTAAAACTGCATCTACTACCGACCACTTACTATTATACCATTCAAAACCCATACATTTACTACCCAACATACCTTTGCAGTGACCAGCGCCCACTCTACTACTGACTACATGGGTAGGATGCAAAAGAAACTGATATAAAATAGAAATTAAATCCCTTATAAAGAAAACTAATGTTTCTATTCAATTACACTCTTGTATGCCTTTGCAAACAAAATAAAACACCTATCCCCTCTATATCTTCCCTAATATCCTTCATTACAAAAACAAATAGCATTCCTTTATCACCCTCAAAATTCGTATAAATCAAGAACTTCGGATTCTCACTAAAAATGATATGCTAGTTACATGCGGTATTTCTTTTTTTAATAAAAAACAAAAACATCCTCTATCAAGCCAGCAAGATTAATGTTTCGTTTTCTTGACAAATGTGCGATTCTGTCACCCCTAGCACTGAATGTCCTCGGTTTAAAGGTTAATGTTACATTGTTTGTCCTTCATAAACTGAGTGAAAATGTGACTGTTTAGCAAGACCTTTACATTGTCTACAATGTTAAAAGAACCCAGAATCTGGCTTATATGAAGCCCAAGTTGTGCTTTGAAATTATTTTTGTGTGCTGTCATAGATTTAAGATTCTCATGAAAAATGCCACGCTTGTTCTGACAAAACGTTTGCAAAAACATTCACTATCGAACCAGCCTGATTGGGATTTCAGTTCTTTACTGACAAATGTTACTAATTTGTAATCCATAGCATTTGCTGACCTCGGTTTACATACTGTTACATTGATCGTCCTATATGAGATGTGGGTGCTTGGCTTAATCAATGTTATTTATCGTAAGATGAAGGACTTTTGAACTAGACGATAGTGATACCAGAATTTGAATTTAAAAATTTGCTACAGTATCACATGAACTGAGAATTGGGTATGTATGAATCCCAAATACAGTTTTAAAGTTTTAATAATATTGTGTTTGGTTTTACCCATCTCACTGGAGGTAAAATTTGTTGCAAATATTTTTATGTTCTAATCAGTCAGATTGGGTTTTTCAGCAGTTGTATACGATAATTGCCAAAACTATATTTTTATCACACGAACTTACCTGGGTTAGAGAGAGAGAGAGAGAGAGAGAGAGAGAGAGAGAGACCATTTTAAACAAAGCTACCGCCCCTTATCCCTCTTATAATACCAACAACTCTAGCAATAATATCATACATGGAGTAAAAAAAGAGAAGAAAGTATGATTGCGTACGTACATAAACAAGCATAACACGTTGTTGTAAATCCTGTATTGTAGTAAACTGTGGTTTAGAATTTTGTAATACTGTTTTAAGTTTTTACCAGCTTACTGGCGGAAAGTATTTGTTACAACAAATATTCAGCGTTACGTGAGGTCAATTTGATTTTTGTTCCTCATCATGTACAACTGACAAATATTGAGCATAAACGTAGTTACAAGGTTGACAACGTTAGGATTTCACTGATTTAGTACAGTATAATTGTGGACATCTATGCACACTACGTTCTTTCTCTCTAAAGGGAATAGATAACTATGATGTTCACAAACCAATTTTTTTTTCTCGCTTCTGTAGAAACCACTTGCAAAACAATTCTGGCCCTGGTAAATGCACAAGCGTGATGACTGACACAAAAGTTAAAAATGTGAATCTAGTCTCGGGAGAAGATTCAAAATAGAAAATGACAAATTCCACACTGTCTTTGTATAAGAAGAAAAAATGACTAGCTCTAATCCAATGTTGTCACTGAATAATGCTTATATTGGCTGGGATTGTTTCAAAAGATTTTCCTTTAAAAAATAGTATTGGCTGATTTAGCTTGACGAATTTGTAACAAAGTGCTGAAGAAACCAATTTGACCTCACCTAGCACTGAACATTTCTTGTAAGCAAATATGTTCTGTCTGTGAATTAGCAAACACTAAAAGTTGTATTACAAAAACTATACAACCACACTTGACTACAATACAGGATTTAGAATAACCGATATATCTGTGCCTGTACGTATCTATTCCTATTTTTGCTCTTCTTTCACTCTGTGTGTGAAAGTATTGCTAGGTTTGTTTGAATGATAAGGGCGATAACGGATGGCAGCATTGTTTAAAAGGCTATCTCTCTCACACCAAGGTCAGTGCGTGTACTAACAATCTAGGTTTGGGAAATATCGTACCAAAATCCCAATCTAGCTAACTTGACAATGAAAAAGTTTGCAACAAAACTTGCTGCCAGTGAGTTCATAGAAAGAAAAACGATATTACAGAAACTATAAATCTCTACTTGGCACTCATACAGGCCAAATTCTGCGTACGTCTAACATTGCAGCAAATTAAATTCTGGTCGCACTGTCTCCTAGTTCAAATTTAATTCGTTTGACGATAAACAACACCGCAATCACCAATCAGCCACAATTTCACTCAACGTATGAAATGAAGGACGACCAGTATAATATCTGGTAAACCGAGGTCAGTCAGTGCTACATTTGACAAAATCATAACACTTGTAACCAAAACTGAAAAAACTGGCTAGTTTGATAGTGGCTGTTTTTGTACACTTTCTGCCTGTAACAAAGGTAGCACTTTTCGTGAGAATCTGAAATGCTAGGGTTGTAGAGATCATGAAGGTGGTAAGGGAATTGTACTTTTCTTTAAAATGGGAATAGTAGGAAAACGTATTGAGGCGACATGGGTTTTACCTTGTTTATAAGGTGATAATAGGGTTGTAAGGGAATATAGAAATAAGTTATTTTATAAGAGATTCAAAATCTATTGTATACCCCTTTCTCTTACTTCCTACACTATATGGTCGGTAGTAGAGTGATGGTCACGGCTAAGGATATGGTGGATAGTAAATGTAGGGATATTTAATAGTAGATCAGTAGGTATTCGAAAGTAGAAGTAGTTTTAACATTACATCCCCTGCCATAAGTCAGTTATCCCTACCATATTAAATTTCCGTTTGACTCCATATGGACTCATTTAAGGTTAACACATTTCTAACATTCTATACAATGTGCACTGGACAACATAAATGTCAGCTAGAGATCTATAATGTTAAACCTATCGATATTTTTAAAATAAAATGTTGCATCTTGAAACCCAATGACCGTGTCATGACAAAACTACGGATATTTGTTAACTAGGATTTCCGATTTTGTCTCCAGTCTGCCCCATAATTTTAAATATGGACATTTTTAACATTAAATTTCTAGTTAAACCCCAGACAGCTATTCCACTTTTATATCCCCTTTAGACCCCCAACAGTCCCATAATGGTAAGCCTATGGACATAATGAACATTACATTTACTGTTAGAGGCCAAACAGATCCATGATATGATTCCTATAGACTCTTTTAACAGTACATTTCTCGTTGAAGGCCAGAGAGCTGCAACATGTCAAGTCTATCTTCGTTTTAGCATTATATTTTTCATTGTAGCAAAATAGAACCATAATGTTACAATGTTACATTTCTCCCAAAACAAACTTATAGTGTACAATGTTTCATTCCCCACTAGTATAATCCCGGCATGTTAATCCTATGTACATATTCAACATAGGATTCCTCATTTTGGTCTTCTAAATCCACCAAATGGCGGCAAAAACATAATTTAACATAGAACTTTCCACCATGTACCACAGGGGACGTCTACACTGCTCACCTCAACACTGATTTTAGAATATTTTATGATGGCAATAATAAATGAACTTAAAAAAGAAAATGTTGAGAAATCCACCTTTCTTCCAAAGTACACTCGCATATGTCATATGGAACGTATATACTTTACCTTTCGCTATTCTTTTGTAAAGTTATTTTGTATTTATGTGAGGGATCATTCACAATATCTCTTTACATATCAAACAATATCTAAATAATCCAAATTGTACTAGCAACGAAAGAATATGCCACAGGCAAAATTATGTTATTCTGTAAGTATAATTTAGTTTCGTAGGATATAACATTTAACAGTTCTGCCATATTAGTCATCTCTACCCTATCACAACCTTCTGTCTTTATATATGACCAGCAGTAAGATTTCTAGTCCTTTTATGAAAGGAATGCATGTGTAATATTACATAACACGAGTTAGTTCGTGGGAGACAAAAAGGTTTCCATCCTTTAGTTGCAGAGGGTAATTGCGAAGAATTACGTAACACTGGTCAGCTCGTGGGATACAACAAGGTCTCTAGCCCGTGCCTGGAGTAAGTGATTAGACAGTATTACATAACACTGATTAAGCCATGGTAGCACAAACTGACAAAGGTCTTACGAACAAGACTAGAACATAAATAAAACTTAGAGCCTTGATAACGCGAAAGTGTTGATTGAGTTTATGTCAACTTTAGTCACTATATGTTTTATTTAAAGGAAACAGTTGGTAAAGTGTTACAATATTTCTTTTTATAACAGATTTTATTATAGAAGACAAAGATAGTGGGTCTTATTGAACTTTCAAAAATTTGCTGACACGAATTGCGATGTTCTAGCTAACTTTCCCTTCGATGTAAGCCATATTTGTGCCTGACAGCAAAGCGTATTCTGATCCTAAGTACAGGCCTAAGTTTGGATACTGGGGTCTGTATCTGAATAACGAAGTAAAAATGGAAATAAGAATAGCCAAATCAAATACTGAATTATGAGGTAACAGTGATATCATGAATTTAATGACAAATTTAAACACCTTGGGCATATTCTTCCATTGCATCCTAAGGCAAAATTGGAACAGCTAGTAGTTAAACATTATAAAGTTTAAACATCTTAGAGTCAATTACCGCACATTATCTCGGCATTTTCTTTGAAGGTCCAAGTATAATTTTAGAACATGTTTACCGTCTAATTTAGCATGTCCTTGTGATAGCACACTAGTAATTACCTGATATTTTCTGCACGTGGTCTATGGCATTGAGTAGACTGGTTTTGTTCTGGTAGTCTTTCAAATTAAAGGCGTTGTGGGGTTGCGTTGAGAACGTCACCAGTCCAATCTGTACGTGATCTTGTCCAATATCAAATGCCTCAGTAAAGTTTTTGACAAACTCTAGCTGCTGTTTGAAGTCCTGAGCACCTTCACTGCTGGAGGCGTCCAACAGAAAAACAATATCTGCCTTGTTTTCACTACAGGCTGAAATTCAACCCTGGATTAATACAGAGCTATCGTTTGCTGCATTTACTTCTTAGTGAGCATTTTTTGTATCGTATTAGCTTAAGATTTCAATTATTTCCTCAATAGCTAACTCAGTTATGAACTATGTTTTATTTTTCCAGTATCGTGCTTTTAGTTAAATATCATAAGCAAATATTATCCATTAATATTTAAGATTTTGGTTGCTTTTTATA
Source organism: Megalonaias nervosa (assembly GCA_016617855.1). Classification (NCBI taxonomy): domain Eukaryota; kingdom Metazoa; phylum Mollusca; class Bivalvia; order Unionida; family Unionidae; genus Megalonaias; species Megalonaias nervosa. Next base: position 82,344 of record JAECUM010005817.1, on the reverse strand, counting down.
TTTTAAAAAATCACTTTTGTTGCTGTACATTCATTTCATTTCATTATGAATTTGTCTCTAGACACTGAAAATAATGCAAGAAAGTATCCTTTTAAAACTTTATCCAATCTTTATTCGTGTCAATTTATTTACATATGACACGGTGACTGCGGTGCTTGACTTTGTTTCAACAAAGCTGGTGAACGCTTAATAGCATTAGAGAGCTTATCAGAGATGCGGACCGCTCCGATTACCTAAGCGGCTAGAGTGTCCAACACTGATGCGGGAGGTCGTGGGTTCAAAACCCCGGCCGAGCCATACCAAAGACTTATAAAAATTGTACTCGTAGCTGCTTCGCTTGGCGCTCAGTATTAACGGTTAGTGTTTGGACTGGTCGGCCTAGTGTCGGGATAATGTGACTGGGTGCGACATTATGCCACATGTCTGAGGCATGATGCCCCTGTGCTACACATCACTATAAACTGCCACACTGCAGACATCATAGCGATATGTGATGTGATGTGATTATGATTTTTAACGTAGCTTCAACAATTTTTCAATTATATCGCTACGATGTCTGCAGTGTGGCAGTTTATAGTGATGTCTAGCACTGGGACATCATGCCGCAGACATGTAGCATGATGTCCCACTCAGTCACATTATCCTGACACCAGGCCGACCAGTCCTAACACTAACCTCTTAATGCTGAGCGCCAAGCGAGGCAGCTGTTAGTACCATTTTTGTAAGTCTTTGGTATGACTCGACCGGGGATCGAACCCACGACCTTCCCCATCCGAGGCGGACGCTCTAACCATTAGGCCACCGGAGCGGTCCATAGCGATATGACTCAAACTATTAAAACTACGTTAAAAATACACACACACACACACACACACACACACACACACACACACACACAAGGATACGTCTTTGGTTAATACATCATTATTGAGCTGATATAAAATATTCAATATTGACTCTTTCTCCCTTTTTCATGTTATCAGAGGAAACTGACAAAGTAAAGTAAAAGAGAATTTGAATTTAATTAAATCTCTTTGTATGCTAGAAGAACAATGTGATGATAATAAAACTGGGTGCAATACATGTAGACCACTGTGTAAGTTAAGAAGTACAATTTTTATACCAAATTTCTGAAATTATGGATGCATCCTCCATTTTGCTCATGAAAATCTGGGGAATCCCCTTCTTACTTTTGCATGAACTTACTAGATTAAAGATTCCGCGATTGGTCATTAATGTACATTGTCCCACCTAAATTGCAACATGTAGATCACCTCAGCTAAAATCGCAACACGTAGATAGTCACACCTAAATTGCAACAGGTAAATCGCCACACCGGGATTGCAATACGTAGATCGTCACACCTAAATCGCAACACGTAGATTGTCACACCGAAACTGCAACACGTAGATCGCCATATCTGGATTGCAATACATAGATCGCCACACCTAGATCGCAACACGTAGATCGCCAAACCTAAATCTCAACACGTAGATCGCCTCACCTAAAATCGCAACACGTAGATCGTCACACCTAAATTGCAACAGATAGATCGCCATACCTAGATTGCAATATGCAAATCGCCATAGCTAAATCGCAACACTTAGATCGTCAAACCTAATTCGCAACATGTAGATCGCCTACCTAAAATCGCAACACGTAGATAGTCACACCTAAATTTCAACAGGTAGATCGCCACACCTAGATTGCAATACGTAGATCGCTAAACCTAGATTGTGGTGACTCTCTAAATGCTATAGAATTTTCGTGTTTGGAAAAATGGAAATATGAATACTCACTGAAGTTGCCACTGTCACCTGGAAAAAAAGAGAGATTGCAAGCAATGTTAAAACAGCTGCAAGAAGTTACGTACAAGAAAAAAAATCGCATTAGAATTTTGGCTCTGACTCTACAAAACAAAACTCGGAAAAATTAAAAAGACATATTTTACTTCGACTAGCAACTGTATCAAAATGAGTGTGGGACCGATGTCAGGATACCTTAAAGCAGTTCTCCTATCGATTAATTATTCATAAATTATTGAAAAAGCCATAGAAGTTAAAGCGGTGAAATATGATGTTCACAGCAAAAGGCAAGAAAAAATAAAACCAAACAATTGATTTCGATTGATAAGGTTCTCACGTGAGAGCACAACCCCAGATACAGTCTATCATGCAGCGGATGCTGTATGCTGTAGGCTGTATGCTGTAGGCCGCATTTGATTTTGTGCTTACCTTATACCATAACCGATACATTTTGGTAAAATCTGCAAAAGGGCATTTACACCTGAAATCAGCGCAAGCATTTACAAAAATTATAAAATTTACAGAGTATTTATGCATTTGTTCATCCATATATATTTCAATTTAGTACATGGAGAAAACGTAATGCAAGTTTCATATGGGCCTGATTCTGACTATATTTTTTAAATCATTCTCAACTTTTAGTTTTAAATGTGTAAACTTAGAAACTCAGACAAGAAGCAGGATAAAATAACTGAAATTACAGTTTGTCTTCATGTACAACCTCAACAATGTCTTTATGTACAACCTCAACAAAGTAAGAATAACACAGTTAAACATGTTACAACTTTGACGTGCCTTAGAAAAATGGGCGCATTGTTTACAGATAAATTCGATTTTTCTCATACTCTTGAATTTGAGTCCTTAAAGTTAAATAAAATATTTTCTTTTTTCATCTATATTATAGTGATTACAAAAAAATCTCGTCATCTATAAAGCCTGTGAAAATGTATTATGCTTTGAGATATTTTGAGGATCATATTTTCTTACCAACAAATCAAATCAATTTTAACTTTGTTATGGCTATTCAGCAATTCTTTATACTATTTTGGACTTAGAAAAACAAACCGAAATAGGTGTTCTGCAGACAAACCATATATAAATAATGAACAGTTATATAATATATGCCATTTGACTTAGCAGAGCTTATACACAAATCTTAAAGCTGTTAATGGTTTCAAGGCAGCCCAAAAAAGTGATACGCTTCACTTGGTATCTGCTAAAACATGCAATGCAAAACAGATGTTCTGAGAAAATAAAGTTTAAGAAACCCAACAAGAGCAAAAGCAATTAATGAAACGGACAAAGAAAAGAGAACAAGAAAAAACAACCTGGTGAGAGTTGCGCCGAAACAGTTAGTATTGTGCAGATGACCACACATAAGGTCGCAGTAACTAGTCTCTCCATCTTTCAGGTCTGTCTTTATGGGAAAGGCAGCATGCGGTTAAAGGAGCGCACTCTTAAGGTAATTTCACAAAGGCTATCTGCCGGGTCAGAGTGTGACCTGATATGCAGCAAGATTTTCTGTTTGTATTCGTCATAAGTAGACATACTGGCGTGTTGCCAGAGCTGAGATAAGCGCAGCAACTCACTGGTCTTAAATTATTAATAAATTAAAAGCTTTATTTTAACAAATTTTATCAAACTTTTCCAGACATTTGGTTTGCATTTACAATATGCCGCAAAAACTGAACGATAAATGACGAAGCTTGTATATTTTAAATTGGATTCGCTAGATAAATAGTGAAACCTACTCAGATGTCAACTAAAAAATCATTCCGGCCAATGGTCAGGCGAACTTAAATGTTGGGATAAGATTAGGTTTTGATTAACCTGTAACATAAGATTAGATCCACTGCCTATTGAAATTGGGAAAAAGAATAAATACAACTGACAGCTGATATCAGGCGGAAGGAGCTTGGCAATTCGTCTAGTTTACGATCTTTGTCCATATAATAATTTTATAAAAGGTACGAGGGAACAGACGCACATGCACACGATGGAAAGGGGACTACAAAGTTAAAGGACACGATGGAAAGGGGACTACAAAGTTAGCGGACACGATAGATAGGGGACTACAGTGTTAGAGGACACGATGGAAAGGGGACTAGAAAGTTAGCGGACACGATGGAAAGGGGACTACAATGTTAGAGGACAGGATGGAAAGGGGACTACAAAGTTAGCGGACACAATAGATAGGGGACTACAAAGTTCGATCACCAAAATTATTATAATAGTTCCTAAGCATAAATACACTATTCAGAGAATTAACCTTTTTTGGTGGACGACAATTATGTTTGTGTCAATTCAATTATTACCAATACGCATATACAATGAAACTATATAAATGTTTTAAGGGTAGTTTCTAGAATAGATAGTGTCATAAACTTGTAAATAAGAACTTTTCATACTGAAAACTTGAATAGTAGTACATTAATTCATCAAAACAAGTCTTCTAAAATAACAACAGCGGTAAATAAGATATATTTTGCGGGGTCGGGGTGAGTGGGGTTAAGTGGTTTAGCTTAATTGATATGCTACTAACCAATATTAGAGTACTGCATTTTTATGGGAACATATGAACCAGCTTGTCAGTTATAGTGCACTCCTGACGTCATGCTGTATAGCGCAGAAAAAAAGAATTCATATTTTCCTATACAAAATGTAGCAACCTTTTTAATATATACTCACTTTGCCTTTCTACCTAAGACTGAATAATAAAAGGAACACTAAAAGAAACAATTTGAAAGTAGTTGAATTTCGGCTAGATTTCAAAATAAGTACACAAGCGTAGTTAAACAAATGCGCAGTAACCATATTCACGCGGTCATGACACCGCTCTGCTTCCTTGAACTTGGTGATCTTTGAAAGAAAGAGACGAAAGCGTTTGAGACCTTTTGCAATGCCGAAAAAGAGCAGAAAAAATACAAATATTTGTTCAAAGAAACTGTCTTCCACAACAGAAAAGACCGGCCAATGCATCATAGACGACTCCAACATATCATGAATGATGTAACATCAACTAAACATAACATATAACCATCAGTACCATTACATGTTTGGTTGCCGACTCCAACATATTATGAATGATGTAACATCAACTAAATATAACATATAACCATCAGTACCATTACATGTTTGGTTGCCGATTTATCGGACTACAAAACACCATAAAAAGGCTTATGGTTCCATTCTGTCTGAATATTCGCATGACGGCCGCGTACTAAAGTTTGCAAAGAATATTCGTAAGGCTTCCATTTGCAACAGTATTGGCTCTGCTACTGGTACTTGTCTCACAATTTGGATTAGAATAATTATGCTATGGCGTCCATGAATTAGTAGTGTTACGAAGAGAAAAAATTTTGATATTTCAGTTATACCTTGAAAGTCTATAATTTTGTTTTCAGTAGACAGCCATAACGTAAACAAAACATATTGCCTTCCAATATTTCGATCACTATACTCGAGTGGAAATATGTCGACCTGTTACTTAAAAGATCCAGAATCAGCTCTCACAAATATTTTTCCTTTTATTTTAGTGTATGTAAGTAATTATGCTGTTCCGATTTACTGTGCCAATGTACATTTTAAGCGCATGTTTTGCTATCTCGAATTAAGAAAGAATTATGTTACACAGATGTATTGTACCAATGTACATTTTAAGTGTATGCTTTGCTATCTCGAATTAAGAAAGAATTATGTTACGCGGATGTACTGTGCCAATGTGCATTTTAAGTGTGTGCATTGCTTTCTTCAAGTAAGAAAGAATAATGTTACGCAGATGTACTGTGCCAATGTACACTTTAAGTCTATGCTTTGCTATCTCGAATTAAGAAAGAATTATGTTTCTCAGATGATGTACTGTGCCAATGTACATTTTAAGTGTATGCATTGTTTTCTTCAGTTAAGAAAGAATTATGTTACTCAGATTTACTGTGTAAATACGCACAAAACACTGCAGAACATAAATGGTAAACAGCTGACATTAACTAAGAAATCTACTTCTTTCAAACACCTTACATTTTAGCTGGACAACTCGTATGGACATAAAATAAAAGCAGAATGTTTTTGTTCTGAGTGAATAACAGAAAAAGTACAAAGATTGGTGACAATACTGGAGTTTTTCACCCACGAGATTGACTCAATATTTATTTGTTTTTAAAATAATTTATTCCTACTGGAGGTGAAGGAGTACAGCACGATACCAATGACTTGCAAATATGGAATCAAAGGTAATCAATGGCATAAAATGTGTTTATTTTTTACAGATCAACTGCAGCCGTGCGAATCACTGTACGTAAATTATATACATGGCACCGTGAGAATAGTCTTTCACAGTTCAGGTATACAACGGCTGTGCGACTGCATCAACTACCACCAATGAGGCGCCAGCAGGGATAGCAGTCACTACTATTGCTACTACCACAGCTTTAGTACTTGGACGTGGAAATAGGTTTAAGGCAGTTACAGCTGATGTGTTAAGTCCTTAAGGTTTTTTTTTTCTTCAAAATTCAACGGTCCATTTCGGGGCCGCCCAGATCTTTTGAAAAGAGATAATATTTTCATGACAGACAAATGAAACGAAAATTAAATCCTTTCATTATCAAACGTGTGAGTGTACGCTTGAGTATCTTTTCAATACTAAATAACAAATCAAGACATATATGCATTTATCTTTTTTTATATATTCGCTTAAATAAGGTTGATAGTTGTATGTATTGTAACATTGATTGATCTGGAGATTATCACCCACACATCGAAGACGAACATTTAGGAGCGTGGACCGACAAATTTCCAAAAGACACTAACCTGAGATATGTTTGTGGTGGACCTAAAACGTATGGCTAACAGTACCAAGATAAGAAAGGGCAACTTCATATCAAGGTAAAGAGGTAAACATTGCCGTGTTAAAAAGAAACATTAAACTCTGTAAAGATGGAGTTTTTCGTGTCAAAACGGTCGATATCCACAAGAATATGTGCCCTTAAGAAAAGTGTATCAGATCGTCTACCAAACATGAGTGTAACTTCCCGATCACAACACCCTACCGTAAGAGTACCATTCAAACAAAGAAAGATCATTGTGACCTGACAGAAGAAATGGAATGGACCTACTTCTCCAAGTCGATTACGATGCTGTGCCCTGCGGCAAGAATGATGTTGTGCCTTGCAACATTAGCAATGCAGCATGAACTTGCCGCTGTACAATGAAGCTTATCGAGAATGAATAGTAAATCCAATAAGAATGCAAGTTTCCTTTGACTTTGCCTGGCTATTGTGATTTTGCCAGTTGACTCCAGATGTTAAAAGAAAAATCGCCTAAATATCTGGAAGGACATAGTCCCAAATCTTTAAGCAGAACAGGATTTGCTTTCTTGGGACATGGACCAAGTACAGTGTTTCAGTTGTGATGTGAAACTTCATGGGTATATAATGATACATCATATCTTGAATATACCAGATGGTCACCGTGCTGTTGCTACATACCTTGGTCAGTCCTGACTATGATTCTCATGGATACGTTAGATGAGGAGGGATTCTTAGCTTATCGTGCAAGCTACAAGAACAAAGAGAGTTTTTGTATAAATTCAAGTGAAATGTAAAGAACAACTGCATTCCCTATGATATGAACATTGCAAGCATATGAATACTATAATGAGTCTGATTAATCTGAAAGTGTTCAAATGGTCAAACACTGATCAACTAACCACATCTAAGATCTTTGATGCCATGACTTCTGCCTACAAATGTTAGAGTGCTACATATAATTCTACTGGAGGATGTCCAGGAAACGGTTCAAGACTTACAAACAATAAACACCTTTTTAAAGATGTATTGCTTCAAATGATACTTCTTTGTGAAATGTGGTGCATGAGTTAATGACTGAATTTCTTCAATATTACTTACTAGCAGATTCCATTTGGCAAGGGTATGACTGTAACAGAACGAAGAAGGGTGAGATTGGATCTAGCAAAAATGCTCAAAACAATCAAGTAAATGAGATGTCGTTTTATAATTTAAATTAATAATGACCGAATCTGACACCTTACTCATGCGCACATTAGTTCAACGACGGATATAACAAAAAGATACCTTTGTAAGCATTCGGATCCTAAATGAATACAATCAAAGCATGGAATTTCAACAAACATTCGCAAATAATCTTTTACGTCAATGTATATCAAAAAGTATGTTCAGTGTAATGTTCATTAACAAATACGATTAATGAATGGATTTATGATCAATATATTGACCATCATGCTGTACTATACTGATTGTCTCATATATAGTGACATTGAAATTTTTGTTCAAAGCCATATATATATATATATATATATATATATATATATATATATATATATATATATATATATATATATATATATATATTCTCCATCAAGTAATATATGATGATTTTATCTCGTAGCATCTAGGCAATGATCACAACCATTCAATTTGGCAGCTTGTAACAAATGATTTTGGGCTGAGTTTGTTTGGTTTGCTCCTCCCAGCTTTCTTAAGGATCCCTCAAGAACCTCCCTATCCCACAGACCCATTGGTCTAGAAAATTTAGCCACTCACACTGATATCCATGGACACGTTGGTCTAGAACCTTTGGCCTCTCACATTGATATAACCGGTATCGCCCTTTGAACCAACATCACCAATGACTGCAGAATCCAGGTTAATCAGCCCTCAAAGTTCGATAACACTCCAAAACAGCTAAAATATAATAACTGACCTGTGTAAATTATAAGACGCATTACATGAGTCACATTTCAAGTTTGAATACAAAAAAATACATTACACATGCATGCACATGAAATGACTTCATTATGCATTAAATGCTTTCATAAGAATGACTGTGCTACAGTATTATTAAAATGATTACATTTAAACATGAATTTGTTTCCGTCAAGAATAATTGCAGTGGATTATTAATCTTAAACATTTCTCCTCATTTAATGCCTACAATATATGATTGAATTCAACTTGTTTGTTCAGGTATATAAATATCTAACTTGGAACAGACTATAATCTGATATCATAGAGTTGACATAGGTCTAACTTTATAGGAAATTTTAAATAAATTCAGAAACATAAAATACATTAAATTATTTCTTCAAATATAATAGATAGCAAGAAAGAATACAGTTTTCATTTTCATATACCTCAACAGATGACTTATACTTCCATAAAGTGAATAGATTCCTGAGAAGATTTATCTGTATTTTGATGATGCAGAAACAATCTGGCCTTTAAGTACTACGATTGTGGTCACATCCACAGCAGAGAACATGAGGCAAAATGGATTCCCACTGCCAATGCTTTGTGCTTGCATTATTTTTAAATTGTTGTGGCTGACATTATAGATCCCCTGGTGATGCTGTACATGGTAACAAAGCCCATCTTCATTTCCATTCATATATAATACAATAGTATTTTCCAACACACACTTCGGTGACAATGACTATTTCCTCAGAAAAGACATTCCCGTGATTGACTAGATTAGAAGTGCACATTCAAAACCTACCTTTGGACTGGTGAGAGTGTCTTATGGCATCCAAAATGGCATAGACATTGGTATCTGAATGCCATAAAACGCGTGGTGAGCTTGAAAATGTTCAAATAGTCAGACATTAATAAACTGCAAACACATTATAAGCCTCTAACTACCATGACTTTTGCTATTTTTGTTGTATCAGATTTTATGTGAGGAAGCAAATGACACCATTTAAGACTTGGTCGATTATCAAGTACTTTTAAAAGAATTTGTTCTACAAGAAAGTAGGATTCCATGGAATTCCGCACAATATGACGTGTGCGTAGTAGTGACTGCATTTACTGGATTTTGTTTACCAGCAGAAAGGCATGACAGCTTTATCTGTGCATGAAAACTAATTGCTAAATTACTATGAATGATGCTGAATAGAAATCTACCTACGTGTCAAAAGACATTCATCGCACTTTATGTACTCTTCATACTTGCCAACTAAGTGTGTATAGCAAGTTGGATACACCAATAGATTTATGACTAGAAAGATGTATGTGACTGAAAAGGTCTGGACACCTGGAAACAAAAGATGGCTGACTATGCCAGATACGTCACGTGTGCCTAATATAAGAAAGAAAAAAAAAACCATGAACTTAATATTTTGAATTGTGAATATCTCTAGTTGTACCATGAAAAATTAAATATCTACAAAATGTCTCGTGTTCTTTGTGATTGTCTCAGAATTTAGAAACACTTAAGAGCTTGGGCTGCATCATCCAATATCAAACTGATGGACGAAATGTCAGCTCATCAAATTTGGGAGGCATTGTGAAGTCGTCATCCATTTAACATGCTAATTGCTGCTTAAGTCCAATAAAGTACAATTTGGAATACTGGAGTTTAATACAGACTCAAATAGTAACCTCTAACCAACATATTCCTTGGCCACACATCCATTTTCACTGAGTGCGACTTGCCCCCATTAGATGATGAGGTGTGGAAGGCGACTGAACAGATGAACTGTGGCAGACCACCAGGTAAAGATGGAATCCCTGCAGAGTTATACGAAGTCCATAGCATTGAGACACTGCTGTTGAAAGCCCAGCTCAGATGGTGTTACGTGTAGGCTCGTACAAAAGTAACAAAGAAAAGAGTGAAGCCAACAAGCTTTGTAAATTTTAACAAAATAATTTATTTCCCTAGAAAACAATGTAAAAATAGGAAATAGGACTTACGGTTTGTGAATATAATCCAAAAATTAATCCTAGAATTGAAAAATATAAGTCCTATCACTAAACAGTTCTAATTGAATCCAGGTTCGAATCTCGATGAAATTCCGATATGGAAGGCGATGACGTCAGATGAGGTCGTTGTACTAATGGCAACAAATCCACTTTGAATCACAATTTATAATGTTCTCGTTTAGAAATCCAGAATAAATTTCCACTGAATGTCTTTGTCCAAATATTTTATAAAGAAGAAGCACTTGTATAGTTTTATAGAGAATAAGTGATTAAATCCCAAAAAATAGATGAATGTCAGAACAATCTGGCTTCAACAATAAAACACCTTGAGCTCTGAGGTGCAAAAATTACTACTCATCAATCTACTACCAAAATGGCTGTTTTAAGCCTCGATTTTAGACCACATGGTGGCTCACGTGACAGGGCGATCGTGATCACTAATTTGAACACCGCAGTAAAAAAAATGAAAATTATCACGTAGGCAAGAATAGCCCTATCTAAGAATCAGATTCTCACGCTGGAAATGAATTTAAAAATAAAACTGTTTACAACTCAGCTAACACGTTGGCCGAAAATGACCTTTGTAATAGCCAATCATTTTCGCTTAGTGTGTACAAAATCTATGAACCAAGGTGAGCTAAAAATAGTGCTAATGTAATCACTTTTACGTTCTAATCAGAATGATATTTTTTCAAAAATATCAAATCCCGTGAAAATAATCATTACAATAAAAAGTAATGAAACAAAATAAAATAAAAAGAATTTAAAACTAACACACAAGCAATTTAATTACATATTCGTAACACTTCCCCCCATAACGAAAAAGAAAGATTTATGTAATAAAGCTTTCTTTTTACCATATGTAAATTACACACGAGGTAAAACAAAATTACATAAGAAAGCTCTTATGAATTATATATAGTGTACATGAAATAATATTTCTATACACGGGAAAGTGCATCTGCAATTAAATTGTCTTTTCCTTTGATGTGCCTGATATTAAGATTATGCTCTTGCAAAAACAAACTCCACCTTAATAATCTTTGATTTTTACTTTTCATCTTGTCGATGAAAGTAAGGGGCTTGTGATCACAAAACACAACAACCGGAGAAGGAGCTGAACTAATGCAAACTTCAAAATGCTGTAATGCCAATAATAAAGCCAAACATTCCTTCTCGATTGTTGAGTAATTTCTTTGGTGCTTATTTAATTTCTTAGAGAAATAGCACACTGGGTGATCAACATCATTTTTATCTTCTTGAATCAATACTGATCCAACCCCAACATCACTTGAATCCATATATAATTTAAAAGCTTGATTGAAATTTGGAGCTGTGAGAACCGGCGAACCTTTCAGTATGGCTTTTAACCTATCAAAAGCCTCCGAACATTTTTCAGTCCAAAGAAACTGTTTTTCTTACTTAACAAGTTTGTCAGGGGTCCAGCAATATTAAAAAATTGGAATAAAACTTTCGTTAGTATCCGGCCATACCCAAAAATCGCATCAGTTACTTTTTATTGACAGGCACAGGGAAATCAGAGATAGCCTTGACCTTAGCATTGATAGGTTTAACTTGACCATGTCCAACAATAAGTCCTAGAAAAGTTACACTAGCACGGCAAAACTCACTTTTAGATAAATTCATTGTCAAATTTGCATCAGTGAGTCTTTCAAAGAATTTTCGATTCGTGGCTAGATGTTCTTTCCATGTGTCGTTGTAAATGATGACATCATCGACGTAAGCATTACAGTTATCTAGACCAGAGGGAATCCTATTCATCAAGCGTTGAAAAGTACTTGGGGAACCCTTCATCCCGAACGGCATTAATTTATATTGATAGAGTCCATCTGGAGTCACAAATGCAGAAATTTCCTTTGCTCTTTCCGTTAGTGGAATTTGCCAAAATCCTTTCAGAAGGAAAAATTTGGTGACGTACTTGGCATTTCCAATTTTATCAATACAGTCATCAATTCTTGGTAATGGAAATGAATCTGTTTTTGTCACACTGTTCACCTTCCTATAATCAGTGCACATACGGAACGTTTTATCTTGTTTCGGAACAAGTATACATGGTGAACTCCAATCACTTTTACTGGGCTCTATGAAATCGTTCTCCAGCAAATACTGAATTTCCTTATTCAAGTATTCCTGTTTGAGAGGGTTCATCCTGTATGGGTGTTGTTTCACAAGTTTTGAACCTACAATTTCAACGTCATGAAAAATTGTCTTTGTCCTCGTAGGAATATCTGGAAACAATTGCTTATATTCCAATAATAACTGCATTAAGTTCATTCCTTTCTTGTTGTTGCAAATGTAGTAGTTTCTCGTCCAGATGTTTCATAATTTCCGAATTCAGAAGATTTGTTGCTCCAAGATCAACAGAGTCCGATTGAATTTCTTCACTTAAATCCTCAGTTTGTGGGACAGGTACAACTAAATTAATTGCATTATTTACTTGGCTATCTCTTTCAATATACTAGTACTCCATTAATTCATTTAGATCAGAGTACTATAATTATAATTTAACTCATTCAATTTCTTCTTTACTTTGTAAGAGCCGTAAAATCTAATTTGAAGAAAATTTTGAAGAATGAACAAGAGCGAATGAACTCTATTACAAGACTCAAATGTTCTCTCAAGTAAAGCTATGTGAAACCATAATTTCACTTTCGACTTGAATTGCTGAGTGCCAAATTCAAGCATAACAAGCTGGAAAATTCCAGACATAAAATTTGACCCTTGACCAGATTGAACAGATTTGGGAAGGCCAAATTGAGCAAACAAAACGTTATCAAAGCTTTTACTATGGTTTTTGTTTTAATATTCCTCATAGGAATTGCCTCTGGGAATCTTGTTGACGCACACATAATGGTCAACAAATATTTGTTGCCTGACTTGGTCTTAGGTAAGGGACCAACACAATCTACCATAATTCTGCTAAATGGTTCGTTAAATGCAGGAATAGGTTGCAGATGAGCCTTAGGTATCTTCTGATTGGATTTTCCTACCATTTGACAAGTATGACAAGATCTACAAAATTTACAAACATCACTTTTGATTTTTGGCCAATAAAAGTGAGCCAAGATCTTGTGATAAGTTTTATTTATCCCTAAATGACCAGCCAGAGGAGTTTCATGAGCCAAACTAAGTATTTCCTGTCTGTAAGATTTTGGAACTACAATCTGATAATTCACTGACCACTCAACACTAGCAGGTACCTCGGAAGGTCTCCATTTTCTCATAAGAATTCCATTTTCAATGAAATAACAGACAGGTACTTCAGTGGCTTCAGTTTCACTAATGGCCGTCTGAAACAAACAGGAGATCTCAGGATCTTTTTCCTGTTCGACGACAAGTGACTGTCGTTTATCACCCTGATTAGATAAAAGAGAATGAGTATTTAAAAAAGGATCACTGTGATCAATACCTTTTGATTGATCCAAACAAGGAGTGAAAGTGACCTCATCAAAACCTGACCAATACATGTGTCAGCTAAAGGAATATTTTCCTTATCAAAATCATTCTCAAGAGCTTTCTTTGCCATAGCCCTGGTAACTGCACAAGCTGGGTATAAATCAAGGAATTCTTTTTCAATAGGATCAACTTTCTAATCCAAAGAAGGCTTGTCAGTTACAAATGGATTAACCACAACCTTGTCTCCAGCCAGGTCGTTGCCTAGTAACAAATGAATGCCCCCAACGGGTAAAGTATACCCGATACCGACAGTCACAGGTCCTAAAACTAAGTCTGATGACAAATTTACAGAATGGAGAGGAACATTAACAAAACTGCACTCTACTCCCTGAATGAGAACACTCTCATTAGAACAGGACTTCTCAGAAAAAGGCAAAGTACCTGATAATAAAAGACTCTGAGAAGCTCCTGTATCCCTTAAAATTTTAATAGGGATAGGATTGGCCAAATTACCCAAGAGTGATATAGAACCCTTCGACATGAATGATTCATAATTCTCCATAATAAAATCAGACTGGGGTTTATTATACCCAACAAATGTATTGCTTTCAACACATGACCGTGACCTTGACCTGTTAGAAATGAGCATTTGGAATAGGTCTATCTTGATTCTGATGCCTATATTTCAATTTGAAGCAATCAGAAATGACGTGTCCTTTTTTCTTGCAATAGGTAAACGTAGAAATAGACAAGGATTTTGAATCAAGTTTATCAGAAGCTTGATTTTTAGAAGTTCTACCAGACTGAGTTTTAGAAGGAGTCGTATTAGGCTGAAATACCTTTCTACCAGTAGACTGCTGAGTGAAAGATTTGCCTACAACAGGAACTTTATGAGTTAAAGAATACTCATCAGCAGCAAGAGCAGCATTTTCCAAGGTTTCGATCTTATGCTCTTCAAGATGATTCTTAATGTCATTAGGAACACAGTTCTTGAACTCTTCAAGTAATACAAGTTGTTCAAGACTTTCATAATCATGTTTAACTTTCTTGGCTAAGCACCATCTCTTAAATAACTGCTTTTTTTCTCTTGCAAATTCAACTTAAGTTTATCCAGCTTCTTTTTTTATAGTTTCTGAATTTTTGACAATAAGCCTCAGCAACTAACGCATAACCCTTTAAGATGCATTCCTTAACCAAATCATAGTCAGAACTTTGCTGTACTGACAGGGATGCATAGATATCTTGGGCCTTGTCAAAAAGTACACATTGCAATAATTGAGTCCAATGCTCCCATGGCCATTTCAAATTTTCAGAAACTTTTTCAAAATAAAGAAAATATTTGTCTACTTCTTTTTCTCTAAAAGGCGGCACTAACCTGATATTTCTTGTAATGTCAAAACTTGAATTTGTATGTGAAGTGAGATCATGCTTTCACTTGCCAGCTCAATTTCTTTCATTTTAATTTGAAATTCCTTTTCATCCTTCTCTTTTTGCATATGTATGTGCATTTGTGCTTTTTTTCTTTTTCATCAAATTGCCATTGCATTTCTTGCCTTTTTCTTTCCATTTGTATCTTTTCTATCTGAAACTGAACCTGTCTTATCTCTAATTCCAACTTTTTTAGCTGGACTTCCATTTTCAAAATTTCCAAACACTCCTGGGAAAAATTTTTAATAAATTCTCTGCTTTTGATGATATTGTGAAAAAGCCTGTTGTTTTCACTGAAGATTTCAAACAAAATCTGAAATAGTACTTGGGATTTCAAAACTAGGGGAATTTAAATTACAAGAAACAATTTTCTGAAATATTTTAGCCAAAATTCATATGTCCCGGACGAGCCCCCAATTTTCTCTTGTTACGTGTAAGCTCGTACAAAAGTAACAAAAGAAAAGAGTGTAAATTTTAACAAAATAATTTATTTCCCTAGAAAACAATGTAAAAATAGGAAATAGGACTTACGGTTTGTGAATATAATCCAAAAATTAATCCTAGAATTGAAAAATATAAGTCCTATCACTAAACAGTTCTAATTGAATCCAGGTTCGAATCTCGATGAAATTCCAATATGGAAGGCAATGACATCAGATGAAGTCATTGTACTAATGGCAACAAATCCTCTTTGAATCACAATTTATAATGTTCTCGTTTAGAATTCCAGAATAAATTTCTACTGAATGTCTTTGAACACAACAGTAAAAAAATGAAAATTATCACGTAGGCAAGAATAGCCCTATCTAAGAATCAGATTCTCACACTGGAAATGAATTTAAAAATAAAACTGTTTACAACTCAGCTAAAACCTTGGCCGAAAATGACCTTAGTAATAGCCAATCATTTCCATTTAGTGTTTACAAAATCTATGAACCAAGGTGAGCTAAAAATAGTGCTAATGTAATACCTTTTACATTCTAATCAGACTGATAGTTTTCAAAAATATCAAATCCCGTGAAAATAATCATTACAATAAAATTTAATGAAACAAAAATAAACTAAAAGAATTTAAAACTAACACACAAGCAATTTAATTACATATTCGTAAGAGAAGGTCTGTCCACATCATTCGGATGGAGGAGACCAGAATATAGAGACAGATCTTCTGGAGTGGAAACAAGAGCACCCCAGTAAAAGGTTCAAGAGACAACCTTAAGTGTAACTTGAAATGGTGTGGAATCAAACCCAGCAAGCTGGAAGCCTCAGCCAAGGACCGGTCAACCATGCACACGCTCATCATAAAGGCTGTTGAGCTAGAGAAGGATGACCGCAGCCAACAACTCACAGCCATGAGAGAAAAGCGCCACATAGCATCATCCCAGACCATCATATCATAACAGACTTCCCAACATGAACCTGTAACATCATGTGTTCATCCAGCTTTAGACTAATGAGCCACATGCACAGTCACCATGGGCTGCACAACTAGCATCATCATCAGACACGATGGCCAGCCGAAGACCTTTGAAGCTGGTATAAGCATCATATTTTGTATGTAAACTTCTCCACCTGTGCTATCCCTTCTTGTTTAGCTAAACATTAAGATATCTTGTCAGTACTTACCAAAGCCAATGTTCTGATGTGAAAACAAATCATAACAAAGTACCTAAAGAAATCAATTATATAGGTTGTGAATATTGTTCAAAAATTTTGACAAATGGTGTAAAAGAAATTTCCAGCCAGCCAAAGTAAAAGTGCTCATTCAACAAAGAGGATTTCTTTCCATGCTGATAGGTCTTTTGTTAAAAGTTGCTGCTCTCTTGCTAAGATTCATTGCTGGATCCCGTTTAGGAGGAGTTTTAAGAGTTAAGGTAAAGATACAAATGATCGACCTTTCTTGAAGGTCATCAGACTTGTTTCCAGTGGATCTTATTGAAGGACAAAACTTAAGTTCCTTATAAACGTTGAATGTAACTTCACCATTGGTATGAACCATGCATAACTCACCTCCTAATCCTAAAGTCACTGAGGCAACAACCTTACAACAAGAGCTACAATTGTTGATGAATAGAACAGATTTGTCAGAAATTAAAACATCGCAAATGCACCGAAGTTAAAGACGACCACAAAAAGGCACACAAGAAAACAAGCATTTTTTACATCTATAACATGTTCATGTAATATTTCAAGATGCAGAAGAAAACGTATAATTATGCAATGATACCATCCTCACAGTTGAAAGAAACAAATCCGAACGTCTGTGAGAGAGTGATATAATGATTCAGTTTTACCTACCCTACCTACATCCATCTCTTGAAATCTAACTTTCGTTTTGTTTCTTTTGCTGAATTGACATTACCATCACTCCACCCATCTGTCTACCACATCTAATAACAGAGCAATCATATATTAACAGTGTTAAATACACATATACCTTAGGCATTCACATTATGGGCATCTGAATTTTTTAATATTTTTTAACTGAGACTGCTTTAAATCGCTTAATTGAGAATAACTTGGGATGAGGAGCCTCAAAAACAGTACCCTAACATCCAGGTTTTTAAGTAAATGTACAGCTAAACTCCACCCCTTCTGCCATTTAAACAACACAGTGTAAATGTATTTTCATCTCAACCAGGTCAGGGACATGGAATACACATGGTAGGGATGAAATAGTCAGATTAGCACTAAAGCTGTAATAACAGTGTTAAATACACATATACCTTAGGCATTCACATTATGGGCATCTGAATTTTTTAATATTTTTTAACTGAGACTGCTTTAAATCGCTTAATTGAGAATAACTTGGGATGAGGAGCCTCAAAAACAGTACCCTAACATCCAGGTTTTTAAGTAAATGTACAGCTAAACTCCACCCCTTCTGCCATTTAAACAACACAGTGTAAATGTATTTTCATCTCAACCAGGTCAGGGACATGGAATACACATGGTAGGGATGAAATAGTCAGATTAGCACTAAAGCTGTAATTCAGACAGAAGACATATCTTAAACACATTTCAATAGCAGAAAGCAAATAACCCAACTCCAAGCATCACCCTTTTAATGATTTAACATTCAGACATTGAGAAAGACACACCCTTTTAATGACTGATGAAAAAGAGCACATTCTGACAATGAGAATGACAGAGGATGAGAGACAAAGAATTACATATTCGAAGACAATGATGAAAAAATACATTAAATTTGGGGTCTTTTCATATAAGTCACCTTTTCTTCTAAACTTAGCATCAATTTGAAAATCACAATCTGCAAATTACAAAAGAGTCAAGGAAAAGAATTGTAACAAGCAGTCTAGTATGACCAAAGGGATTTTTAGTACATATGACCAAAGGAATTTTTAGTGTGGAAAAAGGTAAAATGTACAAGTTTGAATGGGCAGGAAATAACAGAATAGCAGTACCAATGTCAGGTTTCTAACTAATATACGTTTGGTGTAAGAATTTGGGAAATATATGAATTTCTGGGATAGATGTGGGGAAGCAATGATAAATCTGGGTAACTAGGTCAGCATCATGACAAATCTGGGTAACTGGGTCATATGTAATGCTGTTTCAGCACCATTTAGTCATGGTATGATCTGGGGAGAAGGGGCTGTCCTTCATTTAGTATTAGTTAGCCAATCATATTCTGTATGTAAGGAAAAGGGGTGTGGGATTATGATATAATATAGATTGATACAAGAAAAGAAAAGAGATACAGTGCACATAGTCAGGAGAACAAGAACAAAACAAGAAACGAGAACCAGATATGAGTTTGAGATGAAAATGGGAATGTAACAGAGTTAGGATACCTAGCAGAGATACTGGAGTGATAGATAGTGTAGAACTTGGAGAGGTGGACAGAACTTTAGAGTGTGTATATTACATATGAACTGCAGCTCAAAAATGACTTCAGTGTTTTAATAAGATATCACTGGTTTCCCCTCACCCCGAAGTCAGGATAAAGACCCAACAAGTCAGACCACACCTAATGGGTAAAACTAGCATTATAAAAAAAGGAATGCGTAACTACTTTCACTTAATGATCCAATTTTACAAAAAATATAATATTTAATGACAAATACATGTGACTAAATTTGTACGAAAGCTTCTAGACTTAAGTACATCATTAAAAATACAGTATCCCAAAGACTCCATACACAAATAAAAATACCATAAAACTAACTTAGTTATCCAAAACACAATTATTGCAACAAACAGTTGCATAACAAACCAATCCATAGATTCAAGAGCTACTACTGTTTATGTGTCTGTTACATCATTATGTGCATGTGCATGTTCTGCTCTCATCATGTATATATATATATATATATATATATATATATATATATATATATATATATATATATATATATATATATATATATATATATATATATATATATATGTATATATATATCTATATCTATATATATATGTGTGTGTATGTATGTATGTATGTATGTATGTATGTATGTATGTATGTATGTGTATATGTGTCACATTTAATTCTATCCAAATATTTATTCCATCTTTATGTTCTTTCCTTGACTGTAGTCTATCACATCTGTGTCCTGTTCAGCTGTTCTGTGTTTTAGTAACAAGTTATATCAATCATGATAATGCTTATGAAGAAGGTGGAGCTTGTTGCAATGTCAATTGACAAAAGATAGTTGCTGGTGCAACTCAAAGGATGAACCCGATATTCTGTATGTCACTATTTAGAGTGCTGACACTTATAAATGTTATCTTGTTTTCACAAAGAAAAGCTTCACAAACAAATTGCCTTTTCTGAAGAAAAAAATTTAAATTTTTGTATGTAATCAAAATTTTTACTTCATGATTTGTTTTGCAAATACTGTCAAAATCTGCATGTAAAAGTACTTTGATAAAATGAATGATTTTGCATGAATAAACCTGTTCTGATAAGTCATCTATCTGTCTTTGCAAAAAAGTCACAAATCTTCAAAAATTTGTTCCATTTTTCATAAAAAATTTACATTTTTTTTCTTCTCAATTTAAACAAAAGGGTCATACAATATGCAGTGGGATATGGTTTTGTGCAGTGTTGAAATTTTCCAATAATTTATCTGTAAAAGCAGACAGACTTTGGAATATAAAAACAAGTCAACACTGTACTTAGAGCAGATCAAATGTATAAACATGATTGTATGCAGTCATGTTGGTCATCACTGTAAAGTTTTAACAGGCATGTGATCTTTATCCATCACTATTGTCATTGTTATTCACATCATCGTTGTTGATATTTGTCTTGTTTTTCAGTCACTCTATAGTTACTTGCTATATTGCCTTTCTTAAACAATCACTGATCGTCATTTAATTTCCTTTTACAAAAAAGCCCCATGTTATATCAATCAATTTACTGTTATCTATTTCTTTTGTTCTCACTACTCAAGTACCACAGTAACTTGTTGGCTTCTTAGGGTATCATTAAGTCAGTCTGCAATATTCAAGTTTGACACAGCATTCAGGCATGGTTTGTGTTTTACTGGATTATACCTTAAATTCAACACTTATGGTCGCAGAAGTAGAAGTAATACAACTTGCTGGTAGCATGTCATCTTTTGGATGACTTAAATATGACATCCCACAAAAATAAATGTTTCTGAACTACAAAATCTTGATTCTTTGCTTTAAAGCAGTACACAAGCAAATGAAAATGGAAAAGCTACAATCATATATAAATGTAATACATGCCAGTAAAAAATGAAATACATTAAAACTTTTATGAGGCAAAAGTAAAACCAATAAATATTTCCAGCTTTCATTTTATCTTTACCATCTTGTAATAACTCCATGAAGATTCTTCATGGAAATGTCCTGTGCTAAATAGAGTACACAGATTATAAGGCCAAATGGGAATTTAACATTTAGCTGCCATTTTGAAATGTATAGGAACATGATGTAATATGTTATTGAGCATAGGTTTTCACGTTACGAATCTATGTTGCTAGAAATGTTAACAGTGTCAGATGTTGTGTCTGTTTGGTGGGAATTGGTGGAGTCTAATTGAAAGCACTGCTATGTAACTATGTCATAATGGCAGCATGCTTTGTTTGCCAGTGCATTGCTCATCATTCAATAGCCAAAGACTTTAAAACATGAACATCTCTCCCCCTCCACAACATTCCACTCCAACTTTCAAGTAGAATTCACTCAACATTGCAATCATCAACATTATCATTGAACTGTATGCAATTGGAAAATGATAAAACATTTAAAACTCTAAGAATGATTGGTAGTGGCATTTCCACATGCTGTACCGAAATGTTTGATTTTGACTAAATCATCTTAATTGTTCCACGCTTGTTAAAATAATATCACCATGGCAGTGCTAGGGGTACAGGGAATCTATACAACATTCATCCTGTTTTCAATTTAAAAAAAAAAATACTTTTCTTATGAAAATATCAAACAATTTAGCAAGACCACATGTTTTTTTATCAACTATTTAAATCTCTTAGTGACATGTTTGACAAGCTAGGAGCTGAGCTTATTTCATGCAAAGTGTATCCATGGTACTGTATCTTACCATCCAGTGTTTCCTTTAAAGTGTTGGTGTGTTTAATGACATGAGTGATCAGTGATACAATCATTGTGAAGACTGATTTCTTTGCAGGAACAATGCTTTCTTCTCATGAATTGTAAAGCTTTGTGAAAAATAATCTTTGTGCATGAAAGTAAGTAAAATCTTCACTAAGTTAAATAATCTATACAGTACATAGTAAGAGTATTACTAAACAGCTTATTTTAACCATCCTTACTAAGAATGTCATTCTTACAAGAAAAAACCCCTACATGCATCAATGTACATTTTTCATGAAAAGCAATACTTTCTTTGTGGAGAAAAGTAGTCTTCATCAAGAATGTCACTTTTTTATGAAACAAAAGTATTCATATGTGTCTCAGCAGTTGTTCTGAAAAAAAGTTACTGATTTTGTGAAGAAAGTTTAATCATTATTAAGAATGGCATTTTTTCACTGGAAAAGTGTCTTTACAAGCTTTTTGCAAGATACATTAAGGTTTTACTCATGTTCAATGTAAGAAACAGAACCCATCAAAACAAGTCTCTTTATAAAAACTGTTTCATTTTTCATAAAAACTGATTCATTTTTAAATGTTCATCTAGGCTAAACACCCTTTGCAAATAAAAAGGGTCACATTTTTCATGAAGATTTCAACAATATCAGCTGGACAAAAAGTTGTGAAAAAAAATAAACTGATTTTTATACAAAATATATCTTTCAAAAGAAGGCACCTCTTTCTTGAAAGCTTTTCTTTGTGGAAAATCACTATGTTTATAGCATGAACAGTCACTGATAGACATTATTCCAGTCACTACAAAGCTTTCAGAAACTATATGAAGATTTTGATCATGTTTTAGAATACATGATAACTACGTGCATTGGATGGAATGTTACCCAGTTTATATGAAGCATTACAGAGTTTTTTATGACTTTACCTTTATGACAAAAATTTAATGTAATAATTAAAATTCATTTTCATTTCTGGCTATGTATCGGGTTAGTTGTAGATGGGATGGTAAAACTTTAAAGCAGATTTATATTTGACTGACAATAACTCAGAGATAATAATACATCTCTCTCTCTCTCTCTCTCTCTCTCTCTCTCTCTCTCTCTCTCTCTCTCTCTCTCTCTCTATATATATATATATATATATATAGAGAGAGAGAGAGAGAGAGAGAGAGAGAGAGAGAGAGAGAGAGAGAGAGAGAGAAAGAGTCAGAATTTCATATTAAAGTGAGTTTCACTGTACAATATCAATGCACTGTACTAAATATACAATACTATAAAGATCTGGCATTATTTGGGAAGTATTATGGATCTAAAACATCTTGAAAGCTTCTAACTAGATAAATGAATTTGCATTGTATTATGGTTTGTAATCTTTCAAATCATACTTGTAACTTCAATGTGTGAATGTGCAAGTATGTTCACATGTGCAACTGTGTGCTTGTCATGTATATGTGTGAGCATAAGTGTGCACGCATGTGTGTTCCTGTGTGTGTGTGAGGTGTGTGTGTGTGAGAGAAAGAGAGAGAGACAAAACATAAATCTATCAATTAAAACAGTAAATTAGAGCTGAGAATATACAAGTTATGATTTAGCAAAGTTATATATAATGCAAAATGTGCATGCAAAATAACAAATTAAAACACAATTTCAAGGCATAAGAAAACTGGTAATCACATGAAGATTTACTTTATTTTTTCTAAATGTGATTTCACAACAAATACAAATTATGTATCTATATGTAGTAAATTTAAAAATCTATAAAACCTATAAATTTGTTCATCAATCAATCACAAAGCATACTTCTTTGAATTTGTGTAAAAAGCATATAGATGTCTCATCATAAAATTTTATGGCAAGAATGGTTGATGTCACAGTGGAACATCAGAAGAATGACTTATCCCTAAATGCACGTTCAGAAGAATGATTGATCCCCTAACTGACAGTAACTATTACCAAACATAAAAATTAACATAATTTTACCTCAGATGACCTTGATCTGTAATGAACTGAATTGATATCACTATGCACAAACCAAGTTAAAATCTTACCTGAGGTTTGAAATGAGATTTGAATTTTTGACCCTGTATTAAATGGACACTTTCCATGTTCAAGTGTAGTGCTCATGTGAAGTCTGAAACAAGATCCCTTGAAGGGACTAATTTTCCACTGGCCAAAAGAAAATTATATGAGTGTTTCTTCCTGTTAGTTCTCTCCCTACGTGTTCAATATTACAATCATACTGCTACAAATGACATAAAAAATTACCTGGCCATATGTTTTATGGGAAATCTAAACCCCAACTCCAGTGACATTGAGCTTTCAACTGCTGACAATAAATTCAATGTGAAGCAGTCCCTGTCTGGGTGTGTGTCAAAGGTTAAGGTCTGTAGAACTGATAGTGTGATTTGGTTTCTGTATGAGAAGTGAAGCTAAAGAGTGAATAGTTCTGGAATACTGAAAGGTGCTCTCTTACTTAGCTGGAGAAAATGTCATGGGGGACATCACTGGAGATGAGTCAAATCACAAAGGGAAGTTTAATTACATAAAGAATACATATAATATTATGGATAAGCCTGTATGTCATCCCACACTGTGTCTTGACTGACAGATATTTGTAAAGATTTTATTAATCCTAGTATTCCACCATGTTGCTTGATCTTTAAGGAGCTGGTGGAATGGTGAAGGAAGTCAATGCAGTATTTGCCATTATAGACTTATACTGTTACCTCCAAAGATAATGATTTCATTGTGTGTTCTAATGACACGTTGTTTGAAAGCCTGTTGAATATTCTTTGCAGGAACAGCTGGTGGTTTGTATAATGAGATGATAAACTGTTGAGGGCAAAAGCTAGTATTTGTATAATGAGACAATGAGCTAATGAAGGCATTAAGTTGGTGGTTTTTTATAATGAGATGATAAATTGTTGAGGGTATAAGCTGATACTTCTATAATGAGACAATAAGCTACTGAAGGCATAAGTTGTTGGTTTGTATAATGAGATGATAAGCTGTTGAGGGCATCAGTTGTTGGTTTGTATAATGAGATGATAAGCTGTTGAGGGCATAAGTTGTTGGTATGTATAATGAGATGATAAGCTGTTGAGGGCATACATTGTTGGTTTGTATAATGAGATGATAAGCTGTTGAGGGCATAAGTTGTTGGTTTGTATAATGAGATAATAAGCTGTTGAGGGCATAAGTTGGTGGTTTTGCATAATGAGATAATAAGCTGTTGAGGACATAAGTTGTTGGTTTGTATAATGAGATGATAAGCTTTTGAGGGCATTAAGTTGTTGGTTTATATAATGAGATGATGAGCTTTTGAGGGCATAAGTTGCTGGTTTGTATAATGAGATGATAAGCTTTTGAGGGCATAAGTTGATGGTTTGTATAATGAGATGGTAAGCTGTTAAGGGCATAAGTTGATGCATAAGTTGATGGTTTGTATAATGAGATGATAAGCTGTTAAGGGCATAAGTTGATGGTTTGTATAATGAGATGATAAGCTGTTGAGGGTATAAGTTGGTAGTTATATACTGAGAAAATAAATTGTTGAGGGCATATGTTGGTGGCTTGTATACGAGGTGATAAGCTACTGAAGGCATAAGTTGAAAGTTTTTTCACAGAGATGATAATCTGTTGAGGTCATAGCCAATTTCTGATCAGTGTTAGCTGAATGCCATTAATAAAATGTTTTTGAAAATTGGGTAAGTTCTGTTAGTATGCAGAAACCAGGAATGCAGTTTCAAGTAATCTTTTCCTCTGGGCTATCAATTGCCAACTCAGTTAGGAGATGTCAGTCTTCAAATGTATTGCAACAGTGAAGCTGATTAACTTAGGCTGTGGTAAATTTGAGGAAAGTGGACTTATCATGTGGATCCCTTAATGGAAAGTTTTAGCTGCAGTTATCTTGACCTTGAACTCTGTGCCTGAGAATCAACAGGCAGGTGCCGCTATCCAGTTGTAGACTACATAATATAAAGTTTGATTAAAATTGAATCTGAAAATCCTGACTTGCTGAATGGAATCCAAAAAGCTTACAATGTCAGCTTAAGTAACCTTGACCTTTTGTCTCTTGATCTCTGAATCAATAAAAAGCTGCCACTGCCTATGTGTAGTTTGCCTATTATGTTTGATGCAAATTGGGCATAAAGGAAAATTGCATTTTCAGTTCCAGTGACCTTGACCTTGGAAGTAGCATCCCAAAAATCAATAGGCTCCTTCTTCTAGCCATGGGAATGAAACATACAAGGTTTGTAAGGAAAAGGAAACAGCACATTTATGTTGCGCTGTGGAGACCAACTAGCCTATAGACAGATGAACTGATGGATTGATAGATGGATGGACATCACAATAATCATAATATCATTTTAGAAGTTAAAGGGAATAAAAAGGAAGAGGTTGCTAAGATAACTGCCGGACAGGGATGACATATCATCCTTGAAGCTGATGGGGAAAGAGTCCAACTGACATAAAGATAAATATTGCATCAGTTACTATATATACCCACAAATAATCCCCACACAACTGCAAACTGTATAGATCTGTTGTCACATAATGGTCAATCCACACACAACTGCAAACTGTATAGATTTGTTGTCACCTAATGGTCAATCCACACACAACTGCAAACTGTATAGATCTGTTGTCACATAATGGTCTATCCACACACAACTGCAAACTGTATAGACCTGTCACATAATGGTCTATCCACACACAACTGCAAACTGTATAGATCTGTTGTCACATAACGGTCTATCCACACACAATTGCAAACTGTATACATCTGTTGTCACATAATGGTCTATCCACACACAACTGCAAACTGTATAGATCTGTTGTCACATAATGGTCTATCCACACACAACTGCAATCTGTATAGATCTGTTGTCACATAATGGTCTATCCACACACAACTGCAAACTGTATAGATCTGTTGTGTCACATAAAAGTCTAACCACACAAAACTGCAAACCATATCAGTCTGCTGTCACATAATGGTCTAGAAGATCAGAGTATATGCTGTTTTTTCTACTAATGATTTCCACTTTAAAGGATACACCAGACCTGGAGATCTGCTATTTATATTTAATTTGTATGGTTTGTTAGTTTTTTCATAATGATCATATGTTATATATCAAGATCATTATCAATAAAGGTAAATATATTTATTTGTGTCTGGCTCTAGGACACTGATATTCCCCATTGAATAACTTGTTGTATATTATGTTCACCACATCCTTTGTTATAATTTTAGTAACAGATTTTATTTGTTTACAACTTAGAATTTCTAGAAATGAACTTTGGATTTGAGAAATTACACATTCTTGCTTTAACATCTTGTAGCAGAATCAATCTTATTGCTGTGTTCAGATTTTGGTTTGGGTGGAATTATTTATTCAAATTATTATTCATTGGAAATGCAGAGCGCTCTTGAATATTATTCTTGGACAGAAACATTAATTTGGAATCATAGTGAATTCAGACAAGGACATCTTGGATTATATTACTGTGATTAACTGGAAAACTTAGTACATCATCACACTTCAGTCTACTGGTACATTAGTACATTCAAGACTACAGGCACATCAATGCCTTCAGCACTGGATCTTATTTTAAACACCACTGCAATTTAATTAGAACTTTATTCATTAACACTGGTGACAGAAATTAGGGACTATTTTAGGATTTAATTCACATTACTGTAAGTTCTTTTCAATATTTTCACTTTGCATTCTTGTGAAATAAATTATTTTTTAATTTTATAAAACTTGTTGGTTTTCGCTCTTTTCTAGTACCTAGTTTAAGACCATGGAGTTGTTGTTGTTGTTGTTGTTGTTGTGGGGCTTAATGCCATTTTTCAGCACACGATAGGCTATACATGGCGGCCAGTATTAATGGTGGAGGAAGAAACCGGGAAATCCGCGGAAAGAACCACCGACCCACGAGAAGCTACTGGCAAGCTTTCTCACATATCCACATTTGCCGAATCTTAGACTCGAACCAACGCAGACAGAGGTGAGATGGCAGTGATCCGTAACGGACAGCGCTTTAGACCACTCGGCCACTCGGGGCCCCCCATGGAGTTGTAATAAGATCATAAAACATTATAGACTGAGTTTGAGATTCTGATTTTGTTTCATCCAATTATTGATGCTGTTACTTTTTAAAGCTTGTTTCTTATTGGTTGATAGTGACAACTAAATCTTAGGCTCAAGCATAAGGCTCTATTGCCTTCAAGCCCCAAGTGATGGCAGATTGTGTACTGGCAGATATGGGTCTATGATGTCAATAGTTGTATGTGAGTGTTAAATATGATTAAATGTGGCAATGTGAAGATACTGTATTTTGTAGGGTGACAAAAAAAGAAATCCTTCCAGAGGGGTAGATAGACATGACTGATAGGATGATATTCTGAATATGGAGAACTGGATCTTTATCACTGGTACTGAATGTGGATTACCTGAGAGTTAACAGGAGAAAAACCCCTGACAAAGAAAAATAATGAGAAAAAACACCACTTGGTAACTTTCCTCAATTACAAAAGTAAATGACAAGCTGATTTAGTAAGTTACTGCAAAGTGGGGTGTTACTTAGAGAACCCATGAAACAAAATGACCAAATTTTAATAGGCATGGTCTCAAGTAATAAAAATAAAACTACATATAAAACATCTAACCATCCACAAAGCATCCATTTGATATGTTTGAGAACAGTTGGTTATCACTGTCATAAATTTTAAAAACACAAAGTTAAAAAGGAAAATATGATTAACATACAAAATTTACCGATATATGAGAACTGTATCAATTAAATGAGCTTAGTTTTGGCACAGACAGGTTTTTTAATAAATGGGAAAGAGTAACAATGGTTAAAATGATAATTTGCAATTAAGGAAATAATGTTGATATAAAAAGTTACTCATACAATAATTAATACAAAATGGCTAAAATGAAAACTGAGATAAAAATGAACATATATCCTTATTGCCATTTGCATGAAGATGTAACAAAGTGCAATGAATGAGTAGATTGAAATAATATTTTACCTCATGGTAGGATAGGCAATGATTGTCATGTGATACTGATATGATTGTCATGTGATACTGATATGATTGTCATGTGATACTCATAAAACTTTTCCATTAGTGCTTTGTGATGCAAATAAAGACAAGGAGAATTCTATTAGCTAAAATTATTAAAGAAAATCAAAAGCATGTCTGTGAAAATATAACAGGAGAACCTTCTTCAATGTATACATATCTCTTCCAAATAAAATAGTTCAATAGTAATGAGGTCAAAAAGTGCACAATATTATTCTGTTCTATATTACACTATATTCTGACTTGCTCTGCTTTGCATTGCTGTGAAATAGTGATAATTACTCTGTCTAAAGCATAGGTCAGTCTATAGTGATACCTTGCATTGCTGTGTAATATTAATAAATACTATGTGTAGAGCACAGGTCAGTCTATAGTGATACCTTGCTTTGCTATGTAATGTTAATAAATACTATGTGTAGAGCACAGGTCAGTCTATAGTGATACCTTGCACTGCTATGTAATATTAATAAATACTATGCACAGAACATAGGTCAGTCTACAGTGATACCTTGCATTGCTGTGAAATATTAATAATTACTATGTGTGGAACAAAGGTCAGTATATAGTGATAACTTGCACTACTACGTAATATGTGTAGAGCACAGGTCAGTCTACAGTGATACCTTGCATTGCTATGTAATATTAATAATTACTATGTGTAGAGCATATGTCAGTCTATTGTGATACTTTGCACTGCCATGAAATATTAATAATTACTATGTCTAAAGCATAGGTCAGTCTATAGTGATACCTTGCATTGCTATGTAATATTAATAAATACTATACATAGAGCATAGGTCAGTCTATTGTGATACTTTGCACTGCTATGAAATATTAATAATTACTATGTGTAGAGCATAGGTCAGCCAATAGTGACACCTTGCATTGCAATGTGATATCAATAATTCCTACACAGAGAGCATACATCAGCCTATAGTGATACTATGCATAGCTGTGAAATATTAATAATTACTATGCACAGAACATAGGTCAGTCTATAGTGATACCTTGCATTGCTGTGAAATATTAATAATTACTATATGTGGAACAAAGGTCAGTCTATAGTGATACTTTGCTTTATTTTGTAATATTAATAAGTAATATGTATAAAAAATACATTATTTAACAGTGATACTTTGCACTGCTATGAAATATTAATAATTGCTATGCGTAAAGCATAGCTCAGCTTATAGTGATACTCTGCACTGCTATGTAATACTAATACTTACAATGTGTGGGGCAAGGGTCATCCCTCAGTGACCTTGATAATTAAATAAAGCACTCTCTCACTAGAAGGCACCTCAGGATATGGTGATCTGTATTATAAGGTAGATATGGACAGAGATCCCATTACTTTTAATTCACAGTATAACATACCTCAATATAAGGTGACTTCACTTATAAGACTTATAAGAATGTTCATTTTTATGACTGCCATGAACAACATTATAGTGGGGGAGTAAAAACAAATGGACACAGAAACTGAAGAGTTGAGAATAACACCAGAGTCATTAGTGAAATAAGTGAACAGCCAACTTAGTCACATATCACAGCAATTTTAAGCAACATCAAATAAAACCTTGGAACAATGTCTAATTAATCCCATCATTGGTGTTTTACACACATTCATTCATTGATGGATTAACATGGCAACTTTTGCTGACTATAGGTGAAAAAGGTAAAGGAATACGAGTCTTTTTAAAGAAATGCTGATTACACTATGCAAAATATCATGTCCCAGTGACCAAGTTTAGATGGATGGATGGATGTGTGAGCAAAATCACTTTTTACATAAGCTTTATTCTCATTAGTCTTACAAAGTTTTTTTTTCATTGATACTTGAATTTATGAATAATTTATACTTCTGACATATATACAATTAATGGCAAGGATACCTTTCTTTGGGTTTAGCGATCACAAAATCAACAAATTGTGTAACCCTTTTAATAATGGCTGATTTACAATATACAGAGTCTGCTTCTCAAAGTGGGGTTATATAAAAATCTTGACAGGTTTGACAGATTTGAATTGACTTAGATTTTGTGAAACCATGTGTGTCCAGCTGAGTTGGGTACACTTGGAGGAAACACCGGATCTATTGCACTTACAACAATGCTACGGGTCAAGTCAGGCAGAAGTTTTCTGTGAAAAAAAGAAATTTTATATATTTTGTTTTCAGTTATAAACTTTGTTATGGCCAACAAAATCCAAATTATAACATTTAAAATGTTTAATAATTAGAAGATTTTACAGATTAGCACCATACACCAGAACATGATTTACTCATGATTAACTGTACCTGTACATGATTAACTGCACCTGTACATGATTTACCTGTACTTGTACAAGATTTACCTGTACCTTTACATGATTTACCTGTACTTGTACAAGATTTACCTGTACCTTTACATGATTTACCTGAACTTGTACATGATTTACCTGTACTTGTACATGATTTACATGATTTACCTGTACCATTACATGATTTACCTGTACTTGTACATGATTTACCTGTAACTGTACAATATTGACCTGTACCTCTACATGATTTACCATACCTTGATATGAAAGCATATTATATACCTGCCCAGTGTATAACAGTTCTCTGTGTAGATAACTAAAATTTTGTAAAAAGAATTATTTCTTCTTTCAGTAACAGTGATCTCGACTTTAACTTTTTGATCCCAACATTAAAAGTCGTCTTCCTTACCACAAGCATATAGCATCCACAACATTTGATCTAACAAACTGATGTAGAACTAATGCTACTGAGTGGAAACCATTTTGCTTATTTATGGTAAAGTGACCTTGGCTTATGATACAAATCTACTGACTCTTGTTTGTGTAATCATTCATACAAGCCTGTACAATAAAATCCTAAGTCACAACTGCTGACCATAAAAATCAATGTCAGAGTTCTCACTATCT
Organism: Megalonaias nervosa; assembly: GCA_016617855.1. Lineage (NCBI taxonomy): Eukaryota > Metazoa > Mollusca > Bivalvia > Unionida > Unionidae > Megalonaias > Megalonaias nervosa. Next base: position 50,369 of record JAECUM010005817.1, on the reverse strand, counting down.
ACTTGTTGATAAGAACATAACTAAATACAAAGTCTGGACAAAATTCAGTTGTACAGTATATGTGCAAGTCTCATTGTTCATATGCACAGTGAAGTAAAAAAATGCAAGCAATGACATTTGACTTAACCATTATTTCAATTAGGTCTGATTTTCAAACCTCCTTCACAAAAGAGTACATATACTGGTAGTCAGATATGTGCCATTTTAATTTAGAACCACTTCAATGTTGCAAGAAGTGTCTTAATGGAGATCTTTTGCAAGTAATATCACAAGAAGTCTTCTAGCAAAAATGTCCTGTCACTACTACTATGCATGCAGGAGAAGCAGTTATATATAATGAGAATGCCATGATGTCTACCATAATGGCCATAGCGGCCATGAAAACCCCATGTTGATATTAATCATCCATCAAGGAGGAGTATGGATAACACAATCTGTAAGAACTACCGTGGATTTGGATAACAAAATCATAATAAATGTCAATCTGAAGAAAAAAGTTTTATTAATTGTCTTTCCTATGAACTGTTCTAAGGTTTCTTTGTTGCTGATGATTTCTTCATCACAGTAAACATGAAGTTTCTATTTTGTAGGTTTTATTAAAACCATCATGACTCACTAATATTAAAGTGATATTATATATCATTGTGCCACATATAACAGAATTCATTTAATGTAAGCATTAAATACAATTATACATTTGGTGTATAATGGAATATAATTTCCATTACAAAATGGTTCAATAGAACACTTCTGTGTCTCAAGTGCTAACATCAGTAAGTAATGTCTTACATGACTTTCTAAACACTTTTACAAAACATTGTAACATCATTCAAATTGGTTTTTATGCCACTGCTGACACTTTCTTTACAACAATTCAATTTAATGTATTAATTTAAAATATTTTTAAAAAATCTATAACAGTGTACAGTGTAATAAAACTTTTATAACAGTGTACAATGTAACAAAACATCTGTACTAGGCCATGTACAATGTAATAAAAACCTATTTAAAAGTGTACAATGTAATGAGAAAAGAAGAAACAAATGAAAGATGGTGATATATGGTGCCAAGTAGATAGACAGCAACTATCTAGATGAATAGGGCAGTGTGGTTTTGTGATATTCGGAAGTTTTCATATGCCAATTTAGCCACTATATTTACAATAGTTTGGAATATAACACTATTTTTCACATCATTATCTGATTAGATATTCAAATTATTTGAAAGAAGCATTTTCAAAAGCATTTTTCTCTGATGTTTATTTACAAATCATATCAATAGGAAGTGTTTATTCAGCAGCTATCAAGTCTGGACAGAAATGGCAAAAAATGTGGACTAGGTTCCAATTCCTATATTGACCTATATCAGTCTCTAGAGTATGAGAGCTATGGCTAAGACAACATTGTGTTTTATTGTCATTTCAGTTTTTTACAACATGCGTTTAGTTTGCAAAGCTAATATCATTTTTCAAGATACCATGTGTCCTTAGTTTATTACACTTTACAGTATTGGATGGAGTTACATGCCCTTAGTTTATTACATTGTACAGTACTGGATGGAGTTCAATGCCCTTAGTTTACTACATTGTACAGTATTGGATGGAGTTACATAGTTTAGAAAACATTATGACATTTTTTAACCAAGGATTTTTTTTTATGAATATTGATATTCAATACATTTATATTTTCAATATCAATGTTTAGGTTAGTTATAACCTATGTCCTGCTGTCTGCTGATACAAAGAAGCAAAAAACTGGACATGGACTTAGACTTACTGTGCACAAGCAGGTGCCCCATTGATTTCCAGGAGCCAAACTTTCAGGTCCTCATCAAGCATAAAATCAAAGCCAAATAACTGGAAACTAATGTACCCAATGCCATTGGTCTTGATTCTCTGCAAAAAATTGACTTTGTTTAAACTAATACTGGGTTCAAAAAGCCATACTGAACATCAACTTTTACGACAAGAGAAAATGATATTTGGAAACTACCAGTACAAAAGTGCATCATTTTAATTTATAATTCATTAAAAGGTTCATATTGTAATGTTGTTATAGTAACCATCAGTGTATCATGAGTCAACAAAGGGCAGGCATTAAACTTGAATGGAGGGAAAATACACACAGCATCAAGGTAAATGTAAATTATGCATTTGTGACCCTGAATTTATAAAAGACAATCCTCCTCCTCCTCCTCTTTTTCACTTTTGTATTTTTTTTATGCCAAGTTGATTTTAAATAATTTATAATTGGAAATTATTGACCTTGTAGCAATAACAATGGTTTGATAGTTAGCTTGTAGAACAAAATTTAATATTAACTTCAAGAATTTCAAAGTCACAAGCCATTTTGGCACTATGTAATATGCAAGAGACCAATCTGAGCTACATATTGCTCACCTGTCTTACATAACTTAACAGATGACCATTTCAGTAAGCAGGCTTATGTAGTTTAGTAAGAATACAAGTTATGTAAAGCATCTCCTAAACTTTAAATAATTTATTTTACCCATTTTATTATATCATGAAAAAATTCTTTCTAAAGATAAAGGCATAATAATTATACACAGTCTCCTGCTCATAATCAAAGCCATCCAAGAGCTTGATGATAAAAATACATTTTCCAAGATTTTTTAAACAGGATGAGAAATATAATCTCTAGATTTAGAGAGGCGCTTAGAAGCTCAGTCAATCAGATACATGTTGTTTCATTAGTACTGTTGACATCTCACTTATTAATAAACCTGTCTATGACAATGATAATACAAGCTTATTTAATAAGATGGAGCAAAAATCAAACTGGAACATAGTTTCCTGAGTGGTAACAAGCTTGGCTAAACAGATACAAGATTATGTCGTCAATATGTGTAGATCTTTTGCATAATCACACTCATTCAACATCTTGGTAAATATATGACTGTTAAATAAGTTTGATCAAAATCTGATCAGAAATAAAGTTACTAGAGTCTTGACAAGCTCATTTAATCAGATGCAAGGTCACATGAATTTCATTCATAGTAATACTCAACCTAGATCCTGAGCAGATAGGCCTAGCTGCCAAGTTTGAGCAAAATCCTATCAAAACAAATAATCTCTAAGATGGTAAAATAACCATTAGTCAATCATATGAAAAATCACCTCATAAGTATGCACAGATCTAACTCATCCAACATCATAATGAGGTTAGTCTATTTACAAAGTGTGAATAAAATCATGTGAGAAACACAGTCTCTTATGTGGTAAGAAATTTGCCAATCATATGCAAGATCATCTCATTTAGATTGTGTAAATCTTTCTCATAATTAACCATTATGTATTAAGATAATATAAGCCTATTTTCAGAGTTTGATAAATATTTCAGAAATAGAGTCACTAAATGGATCTTATTCATAATTGTTCTCATCCAAAATCTTTATCATTTAAGCCTAATTTACTAAGTATGATCAAAATCAAAAAAAGATAGGACTTCCAGATTGGTAACAAACTCAGCCAATCAGTTGTAAAATCACCTCATTAATAGGCATGGTCATGCTCCCTAATGAACCAGGCCAAGATTTAGATCCTATAAGCACATATTCCAAGTCTGATTAAAATGAGATCAGAAATAAAGATCAGTAACAATTTCAGCAAGTTATCTGCATGATCACATCATTACGCTTCTCGTTACTGAACTTTTCTGAGCTCTTGACAATATAATCATATAAATCAAGTTTGATCAAAACTGAATCAGAATCTTGTCCTCTTGAGTGGTAGCAAGGTCAACCAATTGGGTGCAAGATTACCTCATGAATATGTGTGGATCTCGCTCATTGTGAAATTTCTCCAAGATCTTGATGATATAAGCACATAATATAAGTTTGATTAAAACTGCATCAGAAATATGGCTTCCATAGAGATAGCTCAGCCAATCAGATGCATGTTCACTTTATTAATATGCATGGTTGTCACTTATTATTTATCTCATTCAAGATCTTGATGATATGTGTATAAGCAAGTGTTTCATGTTTGATTGAAACTGGATCAGAAATCTGGCCTCCAGAGTAGTAAGGTACTCAACCAATCAGATGCAAGATTACCTCATTAATATGCATGAGTATCAGTGATTATTGAACCCATTCAAGATCTTGATGATATAAACCCATATTTCAAGTTTGATGAAAATCAACTCAGAAATATCAAAGTGGTAACAAGCTCAGCCAATTAGACCCTAGATGATCTAGCCAGTATATGTATCTTGTTCTTTATCAAACATGTCCAACACCTTAATGCTATAAGCATATATTCCACATTTGATCAAAATCAGATCAGAATATGGCATCCAAAGTAGTAAGAAGGTCAACAGAGCAGCTAATCTGATTCAAGATCACCTTGATGATATATGTAAATCTTACTCAGTATTGAACTTGTCCAAGTTTGATTGAAATTAGATCAGAAATATGCACTCCAGAGGTGAATTATAGAAGCAATTATTAACAGACACATGATGTATGATGACCATACCTGTCAACCCCTTGAGATGAAAACCTGTAAACCAGACCAATAAAAACCTTACAAAGACAAAAAAAAACCCCTTTAAATGAAAATATGTATTCATACATTATATAAGATCAACAGTTTTAAAAAAACAAGTGCCACACATGAACTAATTTTACACACATTTACTTAATTATTTACATCTCTGAAACTTTATTTTATTTTATTCTTTTGATTTTGAGTGAGCTTTAACGCACACACATTATTATATGCAACATATGCACCCTTTGAACTTTTCAAAATGTAATCCAGGGCTTTAGAGTATATGCAGCAGGTGTCAATGTTTATTTTACACTGTAAAAACGATGTTAGTGTGTCTGCATTCAGGGACTTCCTACAATCTGAATATATTTTTTTCATCATAGAAAAAGATCTCTCACAGTCTGCATTGCTGTGAGGCCAGGTAAGTAGTCACTGAATAACAACTTTCAGATTCGGGAAGCAGATGCCACCAGTACCAATTCTCTGGCTGATAATATCCAGCTAGTAGCTACAAAAGCTTCTTTTCTGGCCATCGTCTGTTAATACAGGCACACACTCGTCAGGCAGGATTTAATAATCATCAGACTCATCTTTAAGTACTTCATGATCCAGGTGTGGAGCAACTCAAAAACAAGAGTGTCGCTACTAGTATAAAAAATAAAAGCTATGTGCAAGGTATTTTGTAAAATGCATTTTCAAGGTGTAGTATTAACTTCTTTGGATTTATCATGGTCTCATTATATTTTTCTCCCATAAACCCTAAGATATTACGCCAGATGTCCAAAAATTGAAATCTAAAAATAAAAAAATCGCCAAAGTAGCAGTTGAGAAGTTTATACCTCATGAGCTGGTGATCAGTTCTATTAACATTCCATACCTTGTGTTTGAAAAGTTATGAATTTGCTATATGGTGTGCTGATTTTGGTCAAAAAGTTGATATAAATTTGCAGTGTAACATATTTTCAAGCCATGTGACTTACGTCATTAAGTATCTTTACTACTTCTGTCATGCTGGCAAGGCATCTTCCTGTTTGGATTACAATTCTGACCCACTTAATTCAAAACTTCATTTCAGGCAATGGGCATCAGTTAAAATTTTCCAAGATATCTTAAAATATGGTTAAATCATTAATGTTTCTAAAAATGTATGTGTAAAGCATGTATTTGGCAGAATAAAAGGACAAAATGCAATTTAAATATTTCATTGTGCCTTTACTCACCTTAAAAAGCGTGCTAAGATTAAAATAATGCAAGGTATGCAAGATTTGGGGTTTTTACTTGACATAAAAACCAATAATTATATGCAAGAGGTTATCACTTTAACACAGGATGTGGTGCAAAAACTGACCTGTTTTGATCTCTGGGCCTAATGTTAATTTTCCAAAGCATATTGGAGTTTTGCCCACCTTGCTTGTGCATAGCTAAAAAGGGCTCTGGATCATGCTTAATTTTAAAAAGAAAAATTATGTCCATACTCCCAAGATTTACACACAAAAAAATTGTACAATTGTTTTAAAAAACATAAATTTTTATAAGAAAAAATGTACAAAACGGTTGTACAGCCATACATTAAAGAAAACAAAAAAAACCATACAAATTACGGGTAACTTGTACAAGTTGACTGGTATGCATGACAGTTCATGCATACAGCATGATATATGCAGATCATACTATAAGTAAAAATGAGTAAATTATCAACTTTAATAAAAACCATGTCAAATGTCAAATACCTCTTTCACCACATGAAAACACTTTTTGATTATATCTCGAACTTGTGGCAATATTGTTGTTTCCATGGTGACACCAACTGTATCTTGCAAGTATCTAAAATAATAAAAGACACATTTTTACTTTCCTTGCTTGCACAGATAATAATTTTAAAGTACATCTAAAAGTATGAAAAAAATAGAAAATAAATCAAAACATGGAAATTGAACAGCATGTACATGTACTTTATATATTACATTAAACACTGTGCATCTTTAAAGTAAAAGTTTTCATATTTTTGCCAATAAGACATATATACTGAAAAGAAAGAAAGCAAAGATAGATAAATATATGCATCAATATGTAATAGGGAGATAGATAACAGAAAAACCTGACATGCACACACACACTTATAGAGAGAGATTAAAAGTACATTATTTTATAAATGAGACAGATCTGAGCAAGACCCCCATAAATAACTGCCAATAGCTAAACATATTATATAAAGGTCCAGGGGACCACACAATAGTGATCACTATTTGTGTTATGCAGGTAGTTGCTCTGAACAGGCAAATTATATAAATGTATTTTAAGGGACAAAACACTGTGGGCCATTATGGACAGTTGGTTGTTTTGTACAGGTTGTCACTAGATCAGATTTTCGTTATAATTATACTACCTGTTGAACTCCTCATAGAACATTTCATTCCCCTCCTCATATAAACCAAAGTGTTTTGAGAGGTCCTTCTGGAGGGCATGATTGGTGAGGTGACTGGTTACAGCACTGTAGTTATCTGGTTTGTATTCATCTGAGGCAGTTCTCAGGACCCCCTCCTTCAACAGGTAGATATCATACTTGTGATCCAGTAATACCCAACATCTGAAATAATTATAATATATATGGTCAAAGATGATAGCTGCTGAAATGTTAGAGTATTTAAATTTTTGAAAAATGGGTAATTTTAGAGAGTTAAGGGTACATGCAATCCATAGCCATGCACAAATTTATAGTCTGATGTGCACTGTCCAGTGCAACATTTGATTTAAATTTATGCCCCCATGTAAGGGTCATGACACTGAAAAGTATTGGAAACTGTGTAATGTCACCAGTGCAACATACAATACATGTCCCCATGTAAGGGTCATGACACAGAAAGGTATCAGAAACTGTGCCACATCACCAGTCAATACACAGTGTATGTCCCTAAGTAAGGGTTGATACAACAAAGTATCAGAAACTGTCCTGTCACCAGCTTAACATACAATGTACATCCTCATGAAAGTGTCATGACACAGAAAAGTATTAGAACCTGTACTGCCTCCATTCAACATACAGTGTAGGTCACCATGTAAGGATCATTAGTATTTACAAAGAAGAGTACTGGAAACTGCCCTCTCACCATTTCAACAAACAGTTACAGCTTGGTGCAGACGAGCAATTAAAAATTTTAAAATTTTGTACAGAATAAAGAACAAGAATTCATCTTACCTGACACATTAAGAAAAGTGTATGTTTATTTCACTATACAAAAACAAGTTGAGTTTACATAAAAGTCTGACCCAAATGGCCTTCAGTGCCAATTTATAACAGGTCAAAGATTCCAATTATTTTCCCAGGGTTTCACATATATTTTGTTGAGTTCAGCATTTTCTTTTACAGCTCTTTTTTTGCAATAATTGCTAATGTATAAACACTTAATTTTTATTTCTCAATATGAGACAACTGTTGCTATCATAAATCAACATTCTTTTGAAATGGTTAAAATATTTAATTGGCCAGAGATGAATACATATCTTTTCCACACTTCTACAGTCATGAGAAGTCCTGCATTTGTTGTGCATAAAGGTCAGAACCTTATCTGGGCATGCCTCATGTGTCTGATAAGGTTTATGTAAACAAAGAAAAAATATTTATTTAAATATTCAAACCTTATATCAAATTTCCTGTTTCCTTGGAGCAGAAAAGGTCGTTCAATGTACCGTTGTATCACAAAGGCATAAGGATTATTGTCAACATATGCGATAAGGTCATTCACATCAGTAGATATCTTGATCCCATCTCCTACATGGAAAAAAGAGATGATCCTCATTACTTTGACAAGGATTATACCCAAAGAAGAAAAAAGATTGATAGAATTTGGGTGATTAATTGTGTCGAAATGATCTTGGTCTGAGTTGCTCTCAGTTAGTTTTTGGTACATTATTTGCCATATCTTGCTGAGTAAATGGAAGCCGTTCAAAAGGAGACATCAAGGCAGTTTTCCTGGGCTCTGGGATGATCAGGCAGGTTTCAAAACCACAACCCTTGGATTGCAAGTCCAATGCTCTGCCAACTCAGCTACTGTGAATTCCTGATCTTCAAGGTATTATTGAGCAAAAATAACCTTAATGCTCATCGAAGTATATTCATGCATTCTAAAATAACATTATGGCAAATTAAAAATATTTTAATGTCTGAAAATATACTAAGCAAAATAGTATCATTTTATATTTTATACATTATCAGAATATTTAAAAACGTCTGGGAGATTCTTGGTGAAAGAAAGGTAAACTTCAAAATATGTGTGTATAAAAATAAAAATTATAACATTATTTGATATTTTATCATGTTCTCATGTCTTGAAAACTCCTAAATTTGCTGAGAAAGGACATTTACTTTCATATTAAAATAACTCTAAGTACAGAACATAAGTTGACCTTTTGCCCCAGCTGAAGATTTTGCAATCCAAGCCGATGGCTTGCCCTCAATTTGAGTCAGCTGCTCCACCATCTTCCGAAGTTCAACCCTCTCATCAGGTTTTGGGGTTGGATGCATCATATTAGAGCTACGGACATTCATTCTGCTGACTGTCTGTGGGCAGATGAAGAATGTCAATGGAAGCCATTTGAAGGGCTCTTCAACTGTTGAATGCTTCATGCTAACTGCATAACCTTTGAACACTCTGAAAGAGACAAGATGCAGAATATTTCCAATTTATCTGGTTTTTCAAAAAAAGTACACTTTTACTGCTACATAGGTTTGTGATTTGGGAAAGGGTTTCCACAGAAGATTCACTGTTCTTTATGCCTTGGAATGTTCAATCTGCATGATCCATTACATTCATGAAAACTGATCCCCTACAACAACAATAAATAGTGGCCTGGTTTGTAGTATTCATTAAATCCATGAAAACTGACCACTACAATAACAAAATATACTAGAGTGGTTTGAAACATCCATTAAATTCATGAAAATGGATGCTACAAACCTGGCCACTATTTTTTTGTTTTTGAAGGGAAATCAGTTTTAATGAATTTAGTTGCTATAAACAAGACCACTGTCTTTTGTTGTTGTAGGAATCAGTTTTCATGAATTTAATATATGCTACAAACCAGGTCACTATCTTTTCTTGCTTTTAGGGAATCTGAGTTTTCATGAATTTAATTGATGCTACAAAACCAGATCATTATCTTTTGTTATTGGGAATCAGTTTTCAGCAGTTTAATGGATGCCACTGTACAAACCAGGTCACTATTTTTGTTGTTTTGGGGAATCATTTTCATGAATTTAATGTATGCTACAAAATCAGACTGCTAGTTTTTGTTATTGTTGTGGATCAGTTTTTATCAATATAATGGTTACTATGAAACCAGACCATTATTTTTGTTGTTACTGGGGAACAGTTTTCATTAATTTAATGGATGATACAAACCAGGTCACTAAATTCATGAAAACTGATTCCCCACAACAACAAAAGAGAGTGGCCTGGTTTGTAACATCCATTAAATTCATAATAACTGATCACCACAACATAAAAAGTGACCTACTTTATAGCACTCATTAAATTCATAAAAACCAATTCCCTGCAACAACAAAAATAGTGTATTAATTTACAATACGTGCATTTAAGTCATATTTTTGGCTAAGCCATAATTTACTGCATTTTCTGAGAGAAATAATCTTAATAATTCTCTTGAGTGAAATCCAGTGAATAATTTTTCACTGCACATTAATAGATATTGATAATATTATTATCAAGAAATTTTGGACATATTCAAAGATACTTTTGTGGTCTAGTGGTAAATATGGCCACCTCATATACTGATGACCAAGGTTCAAATCCTATGATACTTTTTTCCTTCAATTATTTTTAATGTTCTCTTTACCATGAATTTACATGTTACTACTAGAAGTACTTATATTTTCTGTGCAAATTTACACAAACACAAAAATTAAAAGGTAAGCCACTGATACGAAGTGGGATCCAGTAAGAAATCTGCTACTTCTGTCGGTTATTCATATTGCTAGCTAAGTTGTTTGAGCATAAAATCAAAAGAAAATTTGCTTGCTGAGAGTGAATAAAAGATATATTTCATTTTGTGAGTGAAAAACTGATTCAAAGTATTTTCATCCACTTGATGAACTATATCCATTATTCACTAGTTTCAAGCAAATATCCTCTCTTAGTTATACTTTGCCTTTCTATTTGCTATCATTCTAAGTCGTTGTCATTTCTATTCTTTTTTATCATAATTATGTTGTAGAAAGACAAGTTCAAATTTAGAATATTTCTGCATTACTCTATCATGCTCTATTATCTGGACTGTGTTTCAAAACATGTTTTTGACCAGAAATATAAAGTCCAGTATGTTACCAAGCTTTCTTAACAATGATCCAATGTAACATCAGCAGTAGTTGCTCTGCATTCAACAATGAACACTTTGCAATAAAAACCTGATCTGTACATGGTAATACATTGCTGAAGGTATGAGTAATCCCCAAATTCTCTTCAAAGTTAATGACAGATACAAGTCTTTGGAGAAAGACTTCTGGAATGGAGCTGGAATATACCGTATACACTCACTTATAGGTTAAATCAAACTGCAAACAACAACGACCTTGTTCTGCCGTAGCATAATGCGCCTGCAGATCAGGGTCTATGTTGTTTATTCTACTGATTACTCTTAACAAACTGCACAGACCCAGATCTGCTGGCACATTATGCAATGGCAGATTTGGGTTGGTGTAGTTTGCAGGTGGATTCGACTTATAATTGAGTACAGACAGTATTTCTACAATAATTTCAGAGATACATTTCTGGAGAAATTGTGTATGGGGAAATGCCAATCACATCAAGAGATTTGGGAGTCTACAATATATTCTGTGTGACAAACCATGACATTGTAGGCATACCTGTAGTGGATGGATGGATTGTATAAAAGAGAGGATATTAAACTTACCTAACTTTGTTTTCTTTTTAAACAAGGACAACACACTTTTACTTAAACATCTGTGATAAAAGGGAGACTTGAGATCTGGAATGTATTTCTAAGTGGTAACCAAACTGCTGTAGAAAGTAAACCTGTTTTACAAACTTACAGCTTTAATTTATAGGGAACCAGAATGGTTGAGGAAACCAAGACTTTAGATAACATATAAAGCTTTATTAATATCTAGAACCATTTATGGGGTATGATGCCAGTGTGCTTGAAAAGAACATTCTGACTTGCAAAGTTCAGAAAACCAAGCCTCTACTGTACTTCAACCCTTTTACGAAGTACCTAATACATACAAAATATTATTCTGATGTATACATGTATACATGTATAGTGACTCATTTGCAAAGACATAATGACTCACATGTACAGGTATAGTGACTCTCTTACAGATATATAATGACTCACAAGTACATATATAGTGACTCACTTGCATGCATATAATGACTCACATGTACATCTATAGTAACTCACTTGCACACATATAATGACTCACTTGTACATATATGGTGACTCACTTGCTCATGGCAGTTTTCCTGCAGATGATATCAGACCCTCGATAGTAGTTGACCAATTGGACAATACCTGGATCATGACCTGAAATTTTGGTGAAACATACATTTAAGATTTGAAGGATGGCTGACATCCCTTCCCTTAGTTTCAATGAATTATGACAGTCAAACTTTATAAGTTTTCTTGATCAATTTTCTTCAACATACAAGCCTTTCAAACCTTCATTCCTTTGCAAAGAAATCATAAATTGTGATAATGACACGACATGACCTTGTGGCTCTACCAATTAATAGTGGTGAAAATATTTTGTGCATAGATAAACCATTAAAAATAATGGGGAATCCATGCTGTCGAATGAGATAATGGCATGGAATGCTTTTGTTGCTTTTCCAAATAAAAGTGGTAAATTAAGATAACAGCATAACAGTCAACTGTACACAGCTACCATGTCTTTAACTCTAGGATTGGCAAAGTAAATTGAAGTGGGGATGTGCTCTCAATGTCCAGGTGTTGTTATAAATCAATTTGTTCTCAACTTAAAAACCTGGTCTGCCTATAAAAATATGGTTGACCCAATAAAAACATAAGGACAATCATCTGAACACAGAGCATATTTACAGTTTTGGGAAAATAAGTTTTGTTTTCAAAACCACCAAACCAAAGAGTGTAAATAATACATTTTTATGCAAACCATACTGGAAAATCTGAGTCTGAAAAATACCATCATACTTTTGTTTCCACCATTTAATATGACCTAAAAATTACAAAGGCTCTGCATGCACCTAGGCCATTTTTTTTATTCAAATGGTAAGTTGTAGATAAATTCAGGCTATCATTTAGGTGATATCTTACAGAAATGTGACAAAATTCCTCAAAGACATCTCTCTAATAGTGTGGAATTTTTATCTTAATTTCCTTTCTGCATCATGACAGGATCACATCTTCCCATGTCAATTATCTTACAATTACTTTGCAAAATGCTTGTGTCAGGAGTGACAATGCAGCTCCATGGCTGAGAGAAAACTCCTTCATCTTTTCTACAATTCTTTTAATTGGAAATCATGGTCCAGTTACTAAACAATATCAAAATTTTCAAAAAGAAATTATGGGTAGGTTTATTCCTGGTTATGTTGTTTTCTGCAATGGCCCAAATCCATGGTCATTGAAAATCCTCAACTGAAACATATATGATGGCCTCACCTGAACAACTGTACCTCTACAAGCAAAGACCTAGACTGGTTACATGATAGAAAACTCTCCAGTGAACCATAAGAAAAATTACTCATACTCTCAATTTATCTTATTAATGTTATTAAACCCAAGCTGTTGATCTTTAAATACATTTTTAGTGCATCAAAGAATAAATGAAGTAAACAATATGATAAAATAATCATCCCTCTTATCATAGTCACAGATATCAGCCTTCTTACCTTGATATCAACCTTCATACTGTAGTATTGAATATCAGCCTTCTTACCTTAGTACTAGATATCAGCCTTTTTACCTTAATACTAGATATCAGCCTTCTTACCTTAGTGACTGCTCCGGTGGCCTAGTGGTGGGAGCATCTGCCTCAGAAGTGGGAGGTCGTGGGTTTGATCCCCGGTCGATTCATACCAAAGACTTATAAAAATGGTACTAACAGCTGCCTCATGTTAGGACTGGTCAGTCTGGTGTCAGGATAATGTGACTGGGTGGGACATCATGCTACATGTCTGTGGCATGATGCTCCAGTGCTAGACATCACTATAAACTGCCACACTGCAGACATCGTAGATATATGACTGAAAAATTTTTAAAGCTATGTTATGTTAAGTATATTTAATTTAATTGTTTGTTTGTTAGTTTTAAATTTTTTTAATTCCATGACATGCTATTGTCATGTAACATTGTTTACTGGATTTGATATTGTCCAGAATTGATTTATTTTTTATTTTTATAAACAACTAATAATAGAAACATTGTATATAGTTCTTGACCTTGTTCCAAAATCAGTGACAGTTTAATGGTAACAACTTTTTTTATTTTATTTTTTTTATCTTTCTCAGAGTAAGAATCATTAAGTTAAGTCAGAGTCATGCCTGGCCTACGTGACAAGTAGCATATATCAATTGGTGCAAACTTCTATTTTTTCCAGAAGAATGAAATTTTGACCCTCATCCGGGAATCTGTTTTGCGTCTTAATTAGTGTATAACTGATGTTTTGATAAAGGTTTATTGAGTGGGGCTTAAAACTCTTGACACGTTAAGTTGTATTATGTTGTGACCAGTTTGGGTTGAATTTTTATTTTCTTCAAATTATTGAATTCAAGTGATTCTTTTCCCTAGAAATACAAAAGTGCTCTGACAAATTCTTGGATAAAGACATTTATTGGAATTTATACTGAATTCAAAACTAGAATAATATTTTCTGTGATTCAACAAGAGACTGTTGACATAGCAGCACCTTGCTGACCACAACAGACGCCATTGCCTTCAATTTCAGATTTCATCGGGACTCAAACTCAGTTTCATTTAGGACTTTTTATTACTAGGACTTCTATTTTTAATTCTTGGATTATTTTTGGATTTAATTTGTAAAACCATAAGTTCTTTTTTCTCAATTTTTCACTTTGTATTCTAGGGAAATAAATTATTTGTTAAATTTTACAAAGCTTGTTGTCTTCACTCTTCTGCTACTTATTTTAAGAGCATTATTACTCAGACTCGTAACAGTCAAAAATCCAAATCACACACTCTTACCTTAGTACTCAATATCAGCCTTTTTTCCTTAGTACTTGATATCAGCCTTTATACCTTAGTACTTGATCTCAGCCTTCTTACCTTAGTATTCAATATCAAGCCTTCTTACCTTAGTACTAGATATCAGTCTTCTTACTTTAGTACTCAATATCAGCCTCTTTACCTTAGTACTCAATACCAGACTTCTTACTTAGCCAGAGATATCAGCCTTTTAACCTCAGTAGTAACTATCAGCCTTCTTAAATTAATACTAGATATCAACCTTCTTACCTCGATACTAGATATCAACCTTCTTAGCTTAATACTAGATATCAACCTTCTTACCTTAATACTAGATATCAAACCCTTCTTACCTTAATACTAGATATCAACCTTCTTACCTTAATACTAGAGATCAGCCTTTTTATCCTAGTACTAGGTATCAGCCATCACAGCTAAATACCAGATATCAGCTTTTTATGTGATATCAGGTATATTAACCCTAAATATCAGCCTAAATACTGGATATCAGTCTGACTATAAAATAAATTTACATCATGAGTTGTAAAGTAATTAATCACTTCGTTCTGGTTTAGAAAATTGTTTATCATGGAGATCTTGAGGGAAAAGTATATACATGTATTATTAATAACAGATCTTTCCTTGAACACCATGCTAATCAAATATGATCTTATTCATTTTAAAATTATTGTTCCATCTACTGATACTGCAGCATTCTCTGTTAAGGATTTTGTGCAGCTGAGCATCTGTGCTTATTAGTAAGATAAAACATATTTTAAACAAAATAGTGAGAGTAAATAGATGGTGTTAAAATAAGAGAAGCAACAAAGACCAAAAGAAATGTTTTTTATGTTTCCATTTAGGTAAGGCATTTATTGATAAGCTGTACAAACTGCTGATTAAAAGGAAGTAGTCATTTCCACTGCAAAGAGTCAGACTGATCAAAAGGAGTATTTAAAATAACTGGTTTTTCCCTGAATTTGCATACATGTGTGTGTAGTTCAAAACTTATATTAAGAATGGGCTCAAACAGTACCATAAGTTGTCTCCAGGGCAGAGGTAAATCGGTACCTGGAAGAAGTTATCATATAGAATGTGTCACTATTTAATATGGCAACTCCAGGAATCATACATTGGATAACATGGTCACAAAACAAAAATAATGACACTACTGCACCTTGCAGTCATAATTGTCAACACTTGAAACACTGACACTCTAAAGAATATGACATTTTCAAATTAAAATCTAATTCCCAAAAAATAAGTTGTCAATTTAAGCATATCTAAAAACAATTGTCAAGAAAAAGGGTAAGAAAATAATCAATTTACTGTTGATCAAGGTGCATAAGGACATTTTTACATGTATTTTCAAATCATACCAACGAATTCAGTAAGTTTTATGATTATTTAAACACTACAGTCTGTGATATGCCATTTACCTAATCTTCCAAAAGGAAGCTTATTTCTTTCTCCAAACATCAGGTGGAAACCAGCCACATTTGATGGAAGTTTTCTCCAATCTCCTCTTCTCTCAGACAGAAGATACTCTGTGACTGCATGATATACACTGCTTTTTTTGTCTCTCTGAACAAATCCATACATTTTTGGCCAAACAATTTTGTTTTGCTAGGATTAAACTCTTACATAATTTTACACTGTCAAGGTATCAGCAGTACAGACTTTATGGAACCGGAAAATCTGAAAGACACATTTTAGTAACTTTTAATCAGACCAATATGCAGACATCGGATAGTAATGCATTTTAATCTAAAATTGGACATAACATGGTGAAATTTAGACATAAATGGTCCTAAAGTATTATTTATTCTTCTCGGAGATGAAAAGCAACTCAATTTTAATAAAGGTTATTACAAGCCCTGACATATTTATTATCAGTTATAAACAAGTCAAGTACATTTTGATATACAAGAGACAAGAAATTTTATTTAATGTCAATGGTGTCTGTAAAGTACATAAACAATAGCACTGGATGAGCTGTTTTATTAAATATATTACTAATATATAAGTTTTACAAAGCTAATGTGCCAACTTTTAATTAATGTGTATAATATTAAATAAGTACAACATGCAATCACAGACAATAGTTTACAAAGCATGTTTAACAGACACACACATTAGAACTAAACTAAACATACAACAAAACCTTCTTAAAGCAAGTTCATAGGACTTGTATATTATCAATACTATAAAACAATAATACACTGGAATTTATACAAGCATATGAAAACAAAAGCACATTATTTTCACATTTTCTCTTAGAAAATTCTACATTAAAATATAAATGAAACAGTAAATTTCAAATTAGCAATATACCAAAAGGGGTATGGAGTCATGGGTCTTAAAGTTTGTGACCAGTGAATACATAAATAAAAACACTTACCTTCAAGATATTTATACATGTCTGTCTGTTGTTCTTTGCTCTATATTAAAATCCATTTCATTTCCGGTTTAAATCAGATGACTGTTGGAAATGATCAATAAGCAGATGCCATGTTGATTCAAGGTTATGCATGGGGAGTTACTCTGATATCATGGTAATATTAGAAAAATATTTTTACGATGGCATATACTTGTCCTACTTGTTGGAATTTGATGTATATGTTGCACAAAGTGTAAATCAACTTGAAAAATAGATGATACTTCCATGGCATTCATTCTGTCACCTGTGAGATTCCAACAGAAACAATCAAGGAAATACAACTGTAACCATGTGTGATGGGGAGAATAGTGTCGGGATTGTCACTGAAAATAGAATACCAACATCAGCATAAAAGTATTATGTTGACCTCCGACTGCTTAAACAACTCCCAGTGTTCCAGTGAAAAGTAATGAATAAAGCTTTAAAGTCAACATCTGTCAATTGCAAAAGCCATCAGACAACAACAACCCTCCATACTTCACAGTGCGACTCTTATGGGCTACCATAGATTTGATCTCTTCGTTCATGACAAATGTGGTAATCATATAACCAGGCTGTTGCATAACATCCTTGGCCATTATCAGACAACATACTAGTAAACCTATTTGTTACAGTGATAGCGATTTTAAGAAGATATAGATTCTATTTGCAGAGATGGAGTATGGCCATTATTTGGAAACAGTGATATTCAGGGAATATTCTAAGTCTCGTTTAGAGCAGGGCCTGATACCAGATGACTGGAAAGAAACATTCATCATTGCATTGTTCAAGAAAGGCGACACAAGCAAAGTCTCCAGCTTGTAACAGGCCAGTTTTCCTGACATCAATTTGCTTCAAAGTCATGGAGCACATCATCCATAGCCACCTGATGAAGTTCTTTGAAAGCAACATCATTCTATGTGAAAGACAATATGGCTTAAGAAAAAGTAGATCATGTGAGAGCCAAATTATACTTCAGGATCTAGCAGCCGTTCTAAACAACAAACAATGAATAGATGTAATCCTGCTTGACTTTAGCAAAGCCTTTGATAAAGTTCTTCATAAGCACCTTGCAGCCAAATTTCAACGAAAAAGACAAAAAAAACCAACTGATTACCTTAGAAGTACCGATCATTCTCTACACCTACTAAGCAAATCACTAAGCAAATGAAAAAAAAAAAATTGTCTCAATCAGTGTTTTACAATTATTTGATTTTGCCACAGCAATAATAAATGGGCATTTGTTTGGTCCTTTAAAGAGGGCCTTTAGCGGCACCTTCAATAACGCATGCACCTTTATCAAAGCAAGCAGACTACAATCTTCAACAAATACAAAGGACCTTTGATCAAAGGAAGTCAGAACCAAACTTAAATAATATCATTGGGAACTGATCGATTGTTTCACTTTCCGTAGTGATTGGAACATGTTTATTGTGCCGTGAAAGTTTAAACATCTGGCCGTCAGGTTAACTGAAGGTGGAACATCTTGCAAGAATGTTTGTTAAACTTTTTAATTTTTTCACATGTTTTCATTTTCCTATGAATAGCCTCATCAACTTAGTAACCTCTGCAAGATGGTAACTGTCTGGCTGATCAAAATCTAGGCCAATTTAAGTACATATAAATGTGGCATATAAACAACTATACAGCCAAGTGCTACTAGGATAATGAATATTGGAGTGAATTGTTAAGTGAAACGTGTTTTGACAATGGGATATAGATCAAACAAGGACTACCATATTTTATATATGATGAGTTATTTGTGTTTTCTAACGGGATTTGACTAATACATTAATTTTCTAACATATGATTTAATACTCAAATTCATGGATTTTTCATATACATGTACATTATTTAATACATTGTGGAGTGTAATACACAAATTAAGTTGTCAATATACAAGTGTATTTCAGACTAGCTGTTTTCATTTAATCAAAATTTCTATTGTTTTGTTTTGTTTTCTCTGTGTAAATCCTTTGAGTCACAACAGGTCATCGCTTAAAAGTTTCACTTGTAAGCTAAATTTCAATTTATTTTCAGCCTCCATATCACTTATCTAAACATACGCTTATGTCAACAATATTACCTTTTGGTCCCGAGGATGTCTAGATAAATGGTTAGCATTGTATTATGAAACTGCAACATTTTTTTAAAATTGGCAACAAAATATTGAGCTTGGTGATTTTTTTGGGCAAAAACTTTTTTAAAGCCAGCACCATTCACTTTGGTCAACTCCCAAGTTAGCCTTTTGCCAATGACATCTTGCTCTACAGAGTTAAATCAACACAGACCAGGATGCAGAACTATTTCAAAGACACCTAGACTGCCTACAACAATGGGAAAGAAACTGGCTAATGAAGTTCAATCCTCACAAGTGTGATGTCATCTGAATTACCAACAAGAGATTGATCATCCCAGCCATGTATTTAATCCATGGTCAAGAACTGACCATCCTAGGCCAAATATTTGGGAGTCACCATTGATAGTATCTTATTGTGGCACAGCCGGATTGGCTCATTTACAAAGAAGGCTAACAACACAATAGCATTCCTTCACAGAAACCTGTCCACAAGCCCTGAACAAGTAAAATGAACATGCTACAAGTCAAGTATGTCCACAGTTGCATAATGCGTCAACTGTTTGGGATCCATCTACTAAATTAAACATTGCTAAACTTGAAACAGTACAAGTTAGGGTGGCACCATTTACTACTGGCAATTCTCAGAAGTGACACAACCATGTTCCAACATTTGGAATCAGAAGAGTTCAAGTCTGAAGACAACAAGTGAAAGTTGTTATGATATACCGAATTGTACACCAGCTAGTTGACATCCCAACAGCACAGTATCCCACCAGGCAGCAGCAAGTTGACATCCCAACAGCACCATATCCAACCAGACAGCAGCTAGTTTACATCCCAACAGCACCATATCCCACCAGACAGCAGCTTACACTACAGGATATTCATGCAGATTACTCATCCCTTTCAACAGAGTCATTGCATACAAGGGCTCCTTCTTCCCATTAAGAATCTGCCTGTGGAACTCAATATCATCCAACCTAGTCAACACCAAATCCATCGATGCTTTCAGATCAGGGGTTGTTGTGGAGATCGCTTAGGTCCCAACCAGAGATGTTTTTAACCTGTTTCTAGCTGCACTTGGGCCAGTCTCACCACATGTACAAAGTTCACATCATGTGCGAGTATGTTACTGAGGAACCCAGCACATCATGGGAAGAAGAAGAAGTGTATGTTTAAAATAGTGTACTCGTCAGCAATATCAGCATTTTCCTGAAATCAACTGGTGATGCAGAACTAATAACTTATGGTCACGTAGTGTATACAAGATAAGTACATGATAGGTGGCGCTATGATGAAAAAATGCCGAAAATTCAGAATACCATGATACCATAGAACCCACGATATCACACAAACCTATCATACATTATGCTTGCTTTGCATCCTCGAAAACTCATTATACTCCAATGCTGTATTATCGTGGACTCTATATTATCGTGGCAAATGGGATTTTCCAATTAATTTGGGGCATGCGATGTCTAGCGGTTGTTTACAGATGTAAAACTGTACCCTGTAAGGACACAAGTATCTTATAGCACAATTTACTCTAAAATGTCAACATTTTTTATAAGTTTAAATTGCAAAAGAATGAACATCAGTTTTTTGTAAAGTGCATACAATTCCATTGATTATCATATATACAACTCCAGTCAAAATTGCTATACCTGCATAATTTGGTTTTGATTACAAAATGTATTCAGTGTATCATCTGATGTTTGATGATTATAGGTCATATACTGATGGTGGCATACATGTCCTAGATTAAGCTTGGAATTTCATTCCGTGGTAGCCAATATGGGCCAAAATTGACAAAATGTTGCTTATGATCATACTTCTCATACATAACTAAGAATACAATAACAGTTAAACATTCTTGAAATCAGTAATATTTCAATAATAATAATAATAATGATAATAATAATATTAATAATATTATTATTATTATTATGATATTAATAATAATTTCTTACATATTTATATTTTTTGCCCACATTGCATTTACAATTCATATAAAGTTAAATAAAACCTTTTTAATTTGTAGTTGTTGTTGTTGTTGTGGGGCTTAACGCCATTTTTCAGCACACGATAGGCTATACATGGCGGCCAGTATTAATGGTGGAGGAAGAAACCGGGAAATCCGCGGAAAGAACCACCGACCCACGAGAAGCTACTGGCAAGCTTTCTCACATATCCACATTCGCCGAATCTTAGACTCGAACCAACACAGACAGAGGTGAGATGGCAGTGATCTGTAACGGACAGCGCTTTAGACCACTCGGCCCCCTTTTAATTTGTAATGTTGTTATTCATGGATTTCCACTTTACTTACAACTGTGTGCTCAATTTGATCATTGGATCCTTTCATTTATTGTGAAAATATTCTGGCAGTACAAGCGTGGACATTCCTTCTCATAGGTAAGTTGCAATTTATGTTTATTATTATATGTGTGTGCTACCATACCTAAGTTAGGCATATACCACAATAATATAGAGTTATTCCCCCATGGTATGTTAATCTGGGTCAGCTACCATATGATGTTTTATTTACATTTACGTGCTTCAATTGACAAAGATTTTTTACTGGAATAGAGAGAGGGAAAGTCATTAAAACTTTACAAATTGTAAGTAAGCAGCAATACCAAAACAGTTTTAATATGTACCGATTATAGTACAAGTCACATGGGTCATGTATGCGCATTTACTTATTTTAAATTAAATATAAATTCTTTTAAATTTAACACTTATTTTCTTTAATCAAAGTATATTCAATCCTGATTATTAAATGCTCTGCTCCTTAACTGTCACCAAGAAACTTTCAGACGATTCTCTATCGCTATGGACTTTTACAATGGTGGTCATGTACTAAACTTGGATCAAAATAAGAGCACGTCGAGTGGAATCGTCAAAATTGAAGGACATACGAATTTATCAATAAGCATAGCTTTCATTGTGATATTGCAATATTCAATCTGGATTGTACTGGATCACATCTTTAGGTTCATTTCGTCCAAAAATGTCTGTGTACTTTAACATTGATTTTGCCGTATGCACCTATCTGTCTATCTATCTATGGATCTATAATCTATCTATAAATATGCTGAAGCAGTCGCACTTGACTATTAAGCAATGGGTGGTGCGTGGTCAAAGATAAAGTAAAGATGGAAGTGATAGGACAGTCAGAAGAGTAATGATAGGAAAGGCAGAAATAAGTAAAAGAGTGTCAGTGTACGTTTTCGTCCCTTCATACTCAGACCAATCCGGCTACCATAGCGGCGATGAGATATGGAACCTCAACCAGCATAGCCCTGAGAATCACTAGGTCTTACTTGTAGCTGACTAGTTCATTAGAATGTGATTTTGGAAAGCTCCTGCTTGTGAGATACCAAGTCAGGAGCTTCTGCAATTATTGATGGTAATTTGTTCCAAGTCCCTATTGTACATGGGAAGAAGCTGAACTTGAAACAATTTGTCAATGCTGACTTTAATTGGAACTTTTTCCTGTGGTTTGCCCTAGTTCGGCTATATGCCAGGGTAAGGTATTTGTCCGCTGGTATGTCCATTAGGTTGTTCGCAATCTTGTACAACATGGTCAGCTGGGCCTTGGTTTGCCTGGATTCGAGTGATTCCCACTGGAGATGGTTCAACATTGCACTGACACTGCTAGTGTTACGATATTTATTTTATGGTGAATCTAGCAGCTCTCCTCTGAACCATCTCTATCTTATTTATTAGATCTTTATTATGTGGGTTCCACACAGTCGAGCAACACTCAAGACCTGGTTGAACCAGGTGAAATTATGCTGCATTTTTTACTTTTTGTTGATTTGGAGGTTGCGGCACAGGAAACCAAGGTTACTGTTCCCTTTTTTCACTATCTTGTCTATGTGCCTTTTCCAAGAGAGGTCTCTGGACAATTCAACCCCAAGATATTTTGTTGCCTACTCATTGGCTAACTTGTGCCCCTTAAGAGTACATTCTGACAAGATTGGTGATTTCTTTCTGTAAACTCTTAGGATGCTGCATTTTTCTGGGTGGAACGTCATACCCCAAGTTCTTTCCCAGAGGGCCAGTTGAATCAGGTTTTCTTGAAGGATCTCTCTGGGCATCTAAACAATGACCTTTCAAAGGAATATGGATACACTGTTGTCAGGCATTTCTGCGCACTTAAGGTTTCCGTCTCCAATACTGAAGCTAAACGCATAACGAATTCGACCGAATGACAAAAATAAAATACTGCAATGCTTACCATTTGAAAAGAGGCAATTGCCACCAAAATATTCTGTTCAAAATAATATTAATTTTGGACACACAGGATACCATCCCCATGTTTTCATGACTCGCAATATGTCCGCCTATTCTGCACACAGCTTTGAAAAGATGTAATGTTTATCCATCGGGCAATAGAAATGAAATACATTACTTTGGACTGTTTCTGTCAGCATTTCAGTCGAGTAATTAGGTCAGGTTTATAGTTAGTTTTACAAAATTCAACGTAACAATGCCAACAAATGGCAGTTGATATTAAGCAAACAAAACTGATCTTGTAAAAAAAATTTTAAACTTTAACATTTTATAAAAAAAATAAGCTATTATGGGGAAGAGAAACAACAATGAATAGGATGTAATGTGTTTACAACGTCTTGTTTATGAGGAAAAAATTACTAACGAATTTAGAAACAAACTATATGCTGAGGAATTTCTTAAGAATCCCGTTCTAGCGGCAAGTCAACACGTTGGGTGGCAGACGATTTTGTACGTGTGGGAACAACTTGCAAAATTGGAAACTTGGATTAAGATGCAGATTATTTTGTAAGTTATACATTTCCATCTTTAATATAATATATTCATATGTATAATTCTAAAAGATTCATAGTAAATTGGATTTTCAGGATTACAGGTTCAAGAAGGTCATGAAGTGGGTCTTCATGTTGACATTTAGAAATCATATCTTCATATGCATTTCGAGTCGAAATGTGGAATATTTGTGTACACTTTATGAATATCACTTTCCTTAATTAAAACACGACCGTTCTTTCTTGATACAAAATGTATTTTTGACCAAAACTAACACGTGATCCAATGTTTACACAAATGACGTATCGTTGCGCAGAATTACCCGACGCGCAGAATTGGCCGACATGGGGTAACATACGAATAAAAATGAGGTGAATACTTGCCACTTAAAGGTATGTAGAATCAAATTCAAAATAATGACACCCATTACTGAAATAGTCGGTGTTGAATGCCTGTATGACCTGTATGACTTGTACTATACGGCGAGAATTGGTCTCCAACCAGTAGAACATGAAGAACCGCGATAATACAGCGTTCCGGTCTACACAAAAAAAATGTAGCTAAAATACTTAGATTTTATTATTGCGCATACCTTAAATTATTACAGCAATTAAACATTTTAGTGGACAAATTACCATAGTAGCAAGAAAGATAGAGTATTTTCTTCATCAGTAACAATGTTAATTTCATTAAAGAGATAGCAAGCGTCGTTGGTGACGTAGCTCTTCAACCTTTTAAATTAGAAATGGTGTACCCAAATCATGGTCTTAAAATGCTTATAACAGCAGATTACCTATTGAAATTATAATCATTTATATGATGATGTGGAGCACTCTTCACTCCATTCACAGTTGGGTTTAAGAAACTAAGACAACTTAAGATAATGTCGTTAAAAATAGATGTCACAAAACTTTATTTATATGATATTCTCGGAGTTTCAGAAGATGCGAGTGAAAAAGAGGTGAGTAAAGAACGAGGATTTTATCATTTGCGATAGACTTCTTTAGTAACCTATTTCCGTGGGTACCCATTTTTTTTTTTAAACACTTCCTCCCGTACAGAACAGAATTCATTAATGAGCATGATGAGCGAGAGTATACTCCTGCAGACTGTATAGATTAAAACTGCGGATGTTGCAGACTTTATAGATTAAAACCTTGCAGATATTATGCATAGTTACAGGTAGGGATGAAACGATACACCTTTACCGCATATCGATATGATTCACAATTTACTGCCTACGAGACAAAACATTATCGATACACATATCAACTTGATGGTCTTTCCATCTTTAGGACGTCTGTCAGTGGTAGGTTGTTGTTGTTGTTGTTGTTGTATGGTTTAACGCCATTTTTCAGCACACGATAGGCTATACATGGCGGCCAGTATTAATGGTGGAGGAAGAACCCGGGAAAACCCCGGAAAGAACCACCGACCCACGAGAAGCTGTCTGTCAGTGGTAGGTGATGCTCTTTAATGTGTGCTGACAAACTGGTTGTATTTCCAATATGCAGATTTTATACAGACATAGACTTAGCATCTATTATATCCAATTCTCACCCACGACAAGATAACAAAAATAGTTTAACACATGTTAGTTCTCAGTGATTTTCATTCAGCCTTTTAGGTCATTTTAGGCTGCTCCATTTGATTAGATGCATCATTCATCTTGGTTGCAACACCTGTTGTTTAGCACTGCACGAATGCTTTAAAAACATCTTATTACCAATTTCATATCTTCACTTAAACTTGGAAGTCATTATGGTGTTATCTTCAAAACAGAAGAAATATATCCCTATTATAATCAACCATTGAGTTTTTAAAGGATTATCATCATGGAGAGGTTCATATTATTAGTATTAGTACATATGTTGTGAAATGCACACAATATCGATACTGTCATAATGAGAGATCATCTCCTCCAGCATTTACTGTATGACAACAGATACTGTTTTAAATCATCTGTCTGTTGATCAATAGGGCGAATGAGATCTTTCTTTCATTAAGTTATTTGTGTATGTGTGTGTGATTTGAATTTTTAACGTAGCTTTAACAATTTTTCAGTCATATTGCTATGATGTCTGCAGTATGGCAGTTTATAGTAATGTCTAGCACTGGGACATCATGCTGCATATTAAGTTACTTGGGGGTTTTCCAGAGGATAAGGCCACTAAAATGCTTTACTCATTGTTTTTTTACAGTTAATTTTCAGAAAACTGATAAGTAATTTTGTCATTTTTATACATGTACATATGTATGGTACATTTTAATCATGAAAAATATGTACCTACTGATTGGAGAAAGTTTCATAAAACAGGTAAATGACACTTAGGTGTCATGAAATTGTATCTTTTAGAATTGATCAAATATCAGGGTCAGAAAAATCTGAAATATTGTATTTGCATGGTACCTAAATAAAATATAAAATGTATACTTTATATTTTAAGAAATGAAACATGGGCAAGCTAATAAACACTTTATGAAATGAATTGTGTGCAAGACTTGACAAAAAATTTCATGAAATGTGGGTACAACTTAACAAAACATTTTATGTGGACATAGCTTAAGAAAGCATTTCACTTTTGTTCCTAACCACGTTTTTTTATCTTCAGATTGTAAAAGCCTACAGGAAACAAGCCTTAAAATGCCATCCTGACAAAAATCCAGACAACCCAGAAGCAGGTAGGTTTAAATCAGGAAATAACAAATTTCCATCTGTCTGCCCTCCAGCTGTCATCCTGCCATTCATATTCATAGTTCCAGTGGACTGCTAACAATATCACATTGGCCTGTATGTGTGTCAATTATTATAATAGGTCAGCAAGCACTGCTTTTGCAATTTTTGTACTAACTTTTATAGGTTTGTGGTTCTCCATACAGCTAGGGAATACTCAAAGACATCATTGATATCTTGTGATGTCATGAAAACCCTTTTCATATGGCTACACCTGTGTAAAAGACGTTTGTTGGGGGGTTTTTTGCATGGAATATTAATTTCTCTCTCCAATATATTCCCTGTTCACATTAATATTAAGAAAGTAAACTGTGGAACATCACTCTACCCCACCCCACAAGATAGATGAAATTTAGTTTTTCCTGTCTATATAGCATAAAGACAAAGGGAAGAAACTCTCTCTAATTTACTCCCATTCACATTTCTAGATATGTTACCCATATATTGAGTGTCTGTCAGTTTAAGATTTTGACAATTTAACAGTTGATAAAGTCTGGTGATATAATGGATCATGTAAAGTTTAATTTCAAAGTGGCTATTGATATTTATAAAATCATGTCTCCCTCAAGCTGCCTACCCCTCCGTCAACCCTCAGTTCTTTAAGGTGGGTCATGTATTTCATGTGAGTTCCAGATTGGTGTAGAATTTGTCTCAGCTTGATCAATTACCATTTTCTTCTTGCTGAAATTCCGACAGTTGGTATATGTGGTAGTCTACTGCCCACATTGCAAAGGTGATTAACAGGACCACATAATACCAATTCTCAGATGTCTTGCAATTTAGATTTGGTGAGACAAGATGCCTTTATTTACTCATCTTTGCTTAAATCTCATCATTCATTGGTTTACACTCACAATTTTTGAAAAGTCATTGCTGTTCTGTGGCTTTGTTGAAGATGTGCAGAAGCTGGCAGCACAAAAGCTGCCTCAAGCTTTCCTCACCATTTCATTTGGGGTTTTTTCAGCCACATCATTCTCAGCTATAATGGAGAGCTGATAGTGCCAAATGTGACATAGCTAAACCCAGCTAAACAACAGTAGTTTCAGTGAAGTCTAACTTCAAGTCAAAGCAGGCCCCTTAGTTTTGGAGACAGTACATAAAAGGAGGTAGGAAGATAAATTTCTTTCACTAAGTCTCCTAACAGTCACCAGTGACTTGACACCCATAACTGACAGCATGACTGGGCACCCGATTCCATGATTTTCACCATATTTGACATTTTTCTGCAAAGTGATAGCCGATCTATTTCAGATGGGTTTGGATTTCTTGTCAGCTTCCTCCTTATTTGTCTAAGTGAGTCTGGTTGATCCAAAGATGGCAGCAGTTTTACATAAGGAAATCTCTTCTTTACTCACCAAGCAAGCAGTGGAGACAATTTGCAAACAAAATTCTACAGAGTTCTATTTCAGACATCATCCTTTCCCAGCTTTCCATCCATCGGATATGGAATTCTTCACCATTCTAAAGCTCTTGCATCTCCTTCCATGTACATCTCTTGGATTATTGAGCTTGCAGAGTTGATTTCCAGCATGGAGTGGATTTCTGTTAGAGTGTTTTTGCAACTTAGCATGTTCCTTGCTAACTTTATAATAAAAATGAAACCAAATGGACATGGATTAAGTAAAATCACCAGACACCTTGTACATGAATGAGATGTTTATGATACTGAAGCTTGAGAGTCTCTATAAACCCCCACAGCAAATACTAATGCAACAAACAATGAGGGAAACAAACAATGAAATAAAAATGCAAACAAGAATACTCTGTTAAGATTTAAAATAAAGGCACAATGCTCATTGCTTTACACAAAAGGTTAGTGATCTTTTAGAAATGCAATAAAACAGGATTGGCATGCATAAACATGCTATCTACAAGATATTAACACCAAAGCTGGAGCTAGACACTCCCATACACAAATTCACTGGATAGATATTAAGATATGCTAAATGATACATGTACTGACATTGTCATGTACAACTCATATAGTTTTGCCAGACTGTGAAAATGCTTGTAATGAAAATGTGTGTGTGGTTTATATTATCAGATTCATTGTTCAAAATTCAAATTCACAGTTCACAATATACATTCTTTAAATGAATTTATCTTTTTTTCTGGACTTGGAAGTTCTTTGGAATTTCAGCAACTTCTATATGGAATGCCAGTATCTTATGAACATCAAGGTACACATTCTGTAGTAATGACTAACTAGTGCAACAACTGATTTCTCCATGTCACACCACCCAACACTGAAATAGCCACATATCATGCTGCTATGTTGCCAGCCATATTGCTCTGTTGCCAGCTATGCTGCTCTGCTACTAACTACATTCCTCTGTTGCCAGCTATGCTGTTCTGCTTCTGACTGTGTTGGTCTGTTGCCTGCTATGTTGTGCTTTTGCTAACTATGAGGCCCTGCTGCCAGCTAAAAATAAACCATACTGGCTAATGTACTTTATAGAATAACCATTAATATTGGATTATTAAGCTAATAATGAAATATATACATCCAATCAGTCATAACCAAATATAAAAGAAATAATACTAATCAATGTTGCAAAATGCCCTTTAAATACATACTGCATTTAACTGTCTGCTTAAATATATATATTTTAAATAGTAAACTGACTATACTCCATATTATTTAGTAATATAAAGTAAAGCCATGCTTACCCCTATGGCTGTAGTAAACTGTCTGTAAAGTAGATGATAAGATCTCTGAATCATTGTGCCAGCATGTAGAAAATACATCCCATAAACATGTGCAAGATCCAAGGTTAAAGTATCTGTGCATATCTTGAAATATGGATATCTAGCTGTGAATGATCTACAGTGAGATGCAACCATTACTCACTATTTTGATTTGTCAGGTTAAAAATAAAACCACTAGGTAAAGCTGTATGAATCCACTAAATACACTACATACAATCATTCCAATGCCACAACAAGTTATTTTCTTGCACTATTCCATGACTGGCTTGATCCTTCTGGTCCACCATTTTATGTGCCTTTTGTAGATTGTCTACTGACTCAGTTGCGCCCTTTTTCTGGTATTCTTGATCATCCATTTATGATCACAGCCGAGATAAGACAGTTCTGGCATCAGAGGTGAGACAAACATTGGCTTAAAAGAATTCATCTGGAAATGTACCAACTGGAGATTATGGTCTGCACAGACACTGGCTCATATGGTTGGGGAGCCCACCTGCTGCTCTACTTCACCATGGTCAATGGCAACCGGGGACATGAGAAGAAAGCCGTTTACATTAACCTTGAATAGACGAAAGCTATAGCAAATGACTTTAATTTTGGGAAGGATCAGCATTGTGCATGGGTAGTTCTCGCAATGTCTAACAACTTGTTGTGGTGACCTACCACCTTAAAGGTAGGGGGAGGACATATTACCTGACCTATGCATTCTGGTGTGGGATTTTCTCTGCTGATGCTCCCAGCTCAGCACCACATTCCAGATCAGGCACATTTCTGGCAAGCTCTTGTCCTAGGCAATTTCCTGACAAAAAGTGGTGAGACTCTCCAAGAGCAGATTATTTTTGCACTTTGGGGGCATCCAATGATAGACACCAAATTCGTTAAGGTTGAATTATTGATGCCCACCTTCTCTCTATTCATGGAACCAGAATCCTTAGCCATGAATGCTATGTAAATCAATGAGGACTGGCTTTGGGGTTGTACCTTCCCTCCAACTATTTTGGTATAGAGAATAATACAGAAAATGAGGGGCCAGACAGGTGGGAAAATTCTTTAGATCTACTTGGTTTAGAGATACTCATTCCCAGGAAAATCCATGTGTCTCCCAACCTGTTTGCACAACCTCAGTCACAGGTTTTCCATTCCTGCACCAACAGGCACCATGTGTACTCTTTGTTCTTGCTCGGAAAACCTTGCATAGAAAGATAGTTGACTTTTCAATTATAGAGAGGATCTCATGAGCAAGAAATTCCTCTATGTTTAAGGTATATGAGGGAAATGGCATGTCTATAGGGACTGGTGTGAGGGTATCAGCATGATCCTTTTGCAGGCCTTGATCTCATCTTCTTGCTGTTTTCTCTAAATTTTTGAGGAGTAAAAGCTGGCTCATATTAAAATATTAAGCTTCAGCTTCTTGCTCTCCGACACAATCAGACACCCTGGAAGAGGATATATAAATATCACAACAAGGACCTATCAGACTTGCATACCAGTCACTCTCCCTGTTCCCAAAGTAGAATCTTTCATTCAACTCCAACAAGTTTGAGCCCCTCGCCAGAACACAATGAGGCTGCTGTCTTACAAAACACTTTTTATAGCATTAGCTTCCGTATGCCAAGTGTGCAAGTTGCATACACCAGAATTATCTCTAGTTCATGTTACACGATTCCGTGGCCCTGATGACACAACTTAGCTTCATGGCCTCTCTCTTCTTGTAAAGGCTGAGTAACATGACATAACCCCTCAAGCCTGAACATCATGGCTTAAGTAGGTGATATGATCAGTGTCATGGTTTAAAAAAAATGTAATTTGTTTCTCATTACGTGTATGTTGATATTACATGTCATGTGACATATCGTGTGATCAACAGTTTTGCGGCCTTCTCATTATGGAGGTGGTTTATTCGACTCAAGCGATATCTCCCTCAAAGGGTACACATGGTAGGGGTTGGATGCTCTGAGAATATATACTCAGTCACTTTACTGTAAAGCTGTCCCATATCTGCCTGCAAATGTGAGCATCTTTATCTATGCATCACTCTGCTTAAACTGGTAAACATCTGTGTCTATGGGTAGCAGTGTAGCTGTGGGAAGAGGAGGTAATTAGTGAAAGTCTCTTCCCTTTGACTTTGTGGTATATAAATGGGAAAAACACAGCTGTTGCCATCTGCCTTCACAGCCATGGGATGAGCATATCTGCTTGGCTGCCTGCACTGCCAGAAAGGACTTACCAGATGGAGCCAGGTGTAGGTGTCTACTCTGGGTCAACAGCCACATCGTCTGCAGAGTTAATCCAATTATCACCTTTCCTAGAAGAGACCCGGCTGTAGTAGCTACTGGGTTGCCATTCTTTTTCATATTATATCTTTATATTTCCTAAAACTTTAAGCTTTATTAATGTATTATATTCTTCTTAACTTGAAGAAAGGATATCCAGCTGTTGCTGTCTAACTTTTCTTTAATTTATGTATCTGCCAGATAGCCAATAAATGGTCAGTTTATTGTTATAATAGGAGTGGACATCTTCAAAGCTTTCTTTTTACTACCAGTATGTACATTTGTAATCGGCTTTTGAACAGGCCAGTTAATCTTTGAAATGGATTTTGAAAAATGTTCACCTGATAACAAACAGTAGATTATGATGGGTGTGTGCTATTAACGAGAAATTGAAACCCAAAATTGTATTTTTTCGTTTTTTAAAATTCGGTGCAAATTGAAAGGGTCTAAATTTTGTTGGAGTGTTAAAGTCCTTTGTTACACATCAAGCTTTATTTTGTAAGCATCTACCCGATTCTCTTGTATGTTGGGTAGGTTTCTGATTACATCACCAATGTCCCAGTTTTGTAAGCATCTACCCCATTTTTCTGTCTGTTGGGTAGGTTTTTGATTTCATCACCTATATCCCATTTTTGTAAGCTTCTACCCCATTTTTCTGTCTGTTGGGTAGGTTTTTGATTACATCACCTACATCTCACTTTTGTAAGCTTCTTCCACATTCTACAATCTGACTGATATTTTTTTTTATTAAATCACCTACATTCTATTTAAAATATGCAGTATGAACACACACACAACAAAGTTATGGTATGTATGAAATGAGTTTGTTTTTATGTTAAGGTATTATGTAATAATACAGATATTATTAATTAAGACTATAACAAAGCAATTATAGGGCACTCCAAGACTATAACAAAGTAATTATAGGGCACTCCAAGACTATAACAAAGTAATTATAGGGCACTCCAAGACTATAACAAAGTAATTATAGGGCACTCCAAGATGTTTTGTTATCAATATATTTGTATCTTTTATTTCAGTGGAGCTGTTTCACAAGCTATCCAAGGCTCTAGAAGTCTTGACTGATGCTGCAGCCAGGGTAATTTGCTTTGATAACACATATTTTTAATAAAATATAGATTTGTCTAAATTAGACTAGTAGATATATTACAATTATTGTTTCCAATTTGAAAGAAGATTGAAGCAGCAAATAGCTGAATTCGTAATTCCAGTAAAAATCACAGCTTTCACAAAAATATATTAAGGTGATTAAATCTGTATCACTCAGAATTGTAATTTTGATTCATAAGCAACTTCTTTTTTTCTTTCTTTTTAAAAGAAATAACATTTATTTTCCACATTGTAGGCAATAGGACAGTGTATGGCATAACAGTTGCCATTCACCATCATATTGGGAATGTAACCATAAACACATTTTTATTTTGTCTCAGTGTCTGGAAACAAGTAAATAATGAGAGTTAAGTTTATATGCAGAAAATGTTCTCACCTGGAATGAACATTTGATAGTACTGGTGATTAAACTCAGATCCCCTAAAAATGAGTGTTAATGCAGTGGTCTGTCAGTTTCACATTAATTTGTTACTGATGGCATCCAATGAACATGCAAATTTTTAAATAATGAAAAATTGTAACATTTTCAGTGCATCAAATTTGTAAGAATATGAAGAGGAAACTCAATCTGTGAAAGTCTTATTTACCTATGGACTGTGATACAAAGTGCTATTTTTATTTAATGCATCACTTTGTTAAAATAATTGGTTGTTTATATGCAGTAAATTTTTGTTCTAAAAATTTTAATGACACTAAAATAGTGTTTACAGGATTACTAACTTTACTGAGATATTCTCTTTTGAAGTGTTCACCAAAAGTGAAAAACAAGAAACATTGTGACATACTGCAGGCATCCTAATAGTTCACATCAGCAACCAGTTCTTGTCCTGGCTTTTGAGAAATATACATATTTAATTATTTCAACATTTTCTGAGCCTTTCATGGCCTTCAGTGTCTGAGTTTTTCTTGGCTTTCAGAGTCGTCTGGCTTTCAGAGTCTGAGCATTTAGTGGCTTTCAAAGTCTGAGTCTTTAGTGGCTTTCAAAGTCTGAGTCTTTAGTGGCTTTCCTAGTCTTACTTTAGTGACTTTCCGAGTCAGCCTTTAGTGGTTTTCAGAGTCAGCCTATAGTGGCTTTCAGAGTCAGCCTATAGTGGTTTTCAGAGTCAGCCTATAGTGGCTTTCAGAGTCAGCCTATAGTGGCTTTCAGAGTCAGCCTTTAGTGGTTTTCAGAGTCAGCCTATAGTGGCTTTCAGAGTCAGCCTATAGTGGCTTTCAGAGTCAGCCTTTAGTGGTTTTCAGAGTCAGCCTATAGTGGCTTTCAGAGTCAGCCTATAGTGGCTTTCAGAGTCAGCCTATAGTGGCTTTTCAAGTCAGAGCCTATAGTGGCTTTCATAGTCAGCATAGTCAGCCTATAGTGGCTTTCAGAGTCAGCCTTTAGTGGCCTTCCAAGTCAGCCTTTAGTGGCTTTCAGAGTCAGCCTTTAATGACTTTCAAAGTCTGAGTCTTTAGTGGCTTTCCTAGTCTTACTTTAGTGACTTTCAGAGTCAGCCTTTAGTGGTTTTCAGAGTCAGCCTATAGTGGCTTTCAGAGTCAGCCTATAATAGCTTTCAGAGTCAGCCTATAGTGGTTTTCAGAGTCAGCCTATAGTAGCTTTCAGAGTCAGCCTATAGTGGTTTTCAGAGTCAGCCTATAGTGGCTTTCATAGTCAGCCTATAGTGGTTTTCAGAGTCAGCCTATAATGGCTTTCAGAATCAGCCTATAGTGGTTTTCAGAGTCAGCCTATAGTGGCTTTCAGAGTCAGCCTATAGTGGCTTTCAGAGTCAGCCTATAGTGGCTTTCAGTGTCAACCTATAATGGTTTTCAGAGTCAGCCTATAGTGGCTTTCAAAGTCTGAGCCTTTAGTGGCTTTCATAGTCAGCATAGTCAGCCTATAGTGGCTTTCAGAGTCAGCCTTTAGTGGCCTTCCAAGTCAGCCTTTAGTGGCTTTCAGAGTCAGCCTTTAATGACTTTCAAAGTCTGAGCCTTTAGTGGCTTTCATAGGCAGCATAGTCAGCCTTTAGTGGCTTTCCGAGTCAGCCTTTAGTGGCTTTCTGAGTCAGCCTATAGTGGCTTTCAGAGTCAGCCTTTAGAGACTTTCAAAGTCTGAGCCTTTAGTGGCTTTCATAGTCAGCATAGTCAGCCTTTAGTGGCTTTCTGAGTCAGCCTATAGTGGCTTTCAGAGTCAGCCTTTAGTGACTTTCAAAGTCTGAGCCTTTAGTGGCTTTCATAGTCAGCATAGTCAGCCTTTAGTGGCTTTCAGAGTGAGCCTATAGTGGCTTTCAGAGTCAGCCTTTAGTGACTTTCAAAGTCTGAGCCTTTAGTGGCTTTCATAGTCAGCATAGTCAGCCTTTAGTGGTTTTCAGAGTCAGCCTATAGTGGCTTTCAGAGTCAGTCTTTAGTGACTTTCAAAGTCTGAGCCTTTAGTGGCTTTCAAAGTCTGAGCCTTTAGTGGCTTTCCTAGTCAGCCTTTAGTGGCTTTCAGGGTCAGCTTATAGTGGCTTTCAAAGCCTGTGCTTTTAGTAGATTTCAGAGTCAGTCTTTAGTGGCTTTCAAAGTCTGTGCCCTCAGTGGCTTCAAAGTCTGAGCCATTGGTAGATTCAAAATCTGGGTGTTTAGTAGTTGTCAAGGTCTGAGCCTTTAGTGACTTTCCAAGTCTGAGCCTTTAGTGACTTCCCGAGTCTGAGCCTTTAGTGACTTTCCAAGTCTGAGCCTTTAGTGACTTCCAGAGTCTGAGCCTTTAGTGACTTTCCAAGTTTGAGCCTTTAGTGACTTCCCGAGTCTGAGCCTTTAGTGACTTCCCGAGTCTGAGCCTTTAGTGACTTTCCAAGTCTAAGCCTTTAGTGACTTCCTGAGTCTGAGTCTTTAGTGACTTTCCAAGTCTAATCCTTTAGTGACTTTCCAAGTCTAAGCCTTTAGTGACTTCCTGAGTCTGAGCCTTTAGTGACTTTCCAAGTCTAAGCCTTTAGTGACTTTCCAAGTCTAATCCTTTAGTGACTTTCCAAGTGTAAGCCTTTAGTGACTTTCCAAGTCTGAGCCTTTAGTGACCTCCCGAGTCTGAGCCTTTAGTGACTTTCCAAGTCTAAGCCTTTAATGACTTCCTGAGTCTGAGCCTTTAGTGACTTCCTGAGTCTGAGCCTTTAGTGACTTTCCAAGTCTGAGCCTTTAGTGACTTCCTGAGTCTGAGCCTTTAGTGACTTTCCAAGTCTAAGTCTTTAGTGACTTTCCAAGTCTAAGCCTTCAGTGACTTTCCAAGTCTGAGCCTTTAGTGACTTTCCAAGTCTAAGCCTTTAGTGACTTTCCAAGTCTGAGCCTTTAGTGACTTTCCAAGTCTAAGCCTTTAGTGACCTTCCAAGTCTGAGCCTTTAGTGACTTTCCAAGTCTGAGCCTTTAGTGACTTTCCAAGTCTAATCCTTTAGTGACTTCCCGAGTCTGAGCCTTTAGTGACTTTCCAAGTCTGAGTCTTTAGTGACTTCCCGAATCTGAGCCTTTAGTGACTTTCCAAGTCTGAGCCTTTAGTGACTTTCCAAGTCTAAGCCTTTAGTGACTTTCTAAGTCTAAGCCTTTAGTGACTTTCCAAGTCTAAGCATTTAGTGACTTCCCGAGTCTGAGCCTTTAGTGACTTCCCGAGTCTGAGCCTTTAGTGACTTTCCGAGTCTGAGCCTTTAGTGACTTCCAGAGTCTGAGCCTTTAGTGACTTTCCAAGTCTGAGCCTTTAGTGATTTTCCAAGTCTAAGCCTTTAGTGACTTTCTAAGTCTAAGCCTTTAGTGACTTTCCAAGTCTAAGCCTTTAGTGACTTCCCGAGTCTGAGCCTTTAGTGACTTTCCGAGTCTGAGCCTTTAGTGACTTTCCAGGTCTGAGTCTTTAGTGACTTTCCAAGTCTGAGCCTTTAGTGACTTTCCAAGTCTAAGCCTTCAGTGACTTTCCAAGTCTGAGCCTTTAGTGACTTCCCGAGTCTGAGCCTTTAGTGACTTTCCAAGTCTGAGCCTTTAGTAACTTTCCAAGTTTGAGACTTTAGTGACTTTCCAAGTCTAATGCTTTAGTGACTTCCCAAGTCTGAGCCTTTAGTGACTTTCCAAGTCTAAGTCTTTAATGACTTTCCAAGTCTAAGCCTTTAGTGACTTTCCAAGTCTGAGCCTTTAGTGACTTTCCAAGTCTGAGCATTTGATAGTTTTCAGTAGTCTTTAGTTGCTTTCAAAGTCAGAGCCTTTGATGGCTTTCAAAGTGGCTTTCAACGTCTGAGCATACTGTGTGGTCTGTGAAGGTGAATCATTACAATGCCTGTGGCCAATAAGACAGTCACATGCATATTGTGACAGGTTAACCCTGGGAAGCAGCCAATCACATCTTGGCATTAAGTTGTTAAAACTACTCAGGAACACGTGCAAATCCCTTCAGAGTACTTGACTTTGAACTAATGCAGAAAAATAACCATACATTAAACATCTCTGGAGAAAAAAATTGTTTATTAGTTCATCCAAGAATAACTTCACAATTGAGTTGGCTAACAGTAATGTGGAAAGTCAAATTTTTGAAGAGAATCGAGTTGCATGTCTAGTGCAGTGACACTAAATGGATTATATATGTATACGTGTGGATTCCTAAATAATTACTGTGGTCTTAATAGGACACACCTTCTACAATGGAAAGGTAACCTTATAAAATGGTTGGACAAATTGAGGACAATATATAATTTTGGTGTCAGGGAAAAAGACATCTGATCAAAGGAGATGTTATATAAAAATGTAAAGAAAATGCACTGACTGAAAGAAAACAGATCACTGAAATTAATATATGAAGTTGGTTAACTAAAACTGGTTTTGAATCATCAGGCGTGGACCTTGTACCAATTAAGGTATTTTAAGAAATGGTCTAAACATTCAGCACATTGCAAATTGCGGTAAAAATTCCTTTAAGCATATGTAATGTGTATATTACAAGCACACTATTTTTTTTCTCAGCATTACAGGCTGCTTATAATAAGATTTTTCTCTACACTATAGGCTGCCTATGATAAGATTTTTTCAACACTATATGCTGCCTATGATAAGATTTTTCTCTGCACTTCAGGCTGTCTGTGATAAGATTTTTCTCTTCATTGCAGGCTGCCTATGATAAGATTTTTCTCTGCACTACAGGTTGCCTACGATTTTTCTCTTCATTACAGGCTGCCTGTGATTTTTCTCTTCATTACAGGCTGCCTATGATAAGATTTTTAAGGCAAAGAAAGCAGTAGCAGAAAGAAACAGACATCTTAATGTTAAACAGAAGAAATTCAAAGAGGGTAAGTTCTTTGGGATATGAAAATGTCATATGCTTTTATTCCTCAGTTTTGTTGCATCAACTATTGGACAGTGTTGGAAAAGGAATAATAATAATAATAATGATAATAATAATATCCATGTGTTACTTGCCTTGACATACGAAGGATTAAAAACATGAATGAGTTTCATATTTTTTATACCATTTTCATGATATTACACCTATTTATTATAACAGCACAATCAAACCTGCCTTTACAGTCACCGATTTTTTAGCAGTCACTTGGTCTGAATAGGCATCCCCATTTCCCCTGTGAAATTTCCTCTAGAAAACTCCTCTATTAAACAGTCACCTGCTTTCTGCAGTCAGTGGCCAGGTGTTTTCTAACAAAACAGTTGCTTCTTACTGCTTGAAGCAATCAGTTGAGCATGTCAGCTGGCAGATGAAGTGGGGTTTTTTTTCCAAAGAAAAGCATTGCTTAGGTAACAACAGGTTATGTGAATTGATGTATAAACGTCTTACATTGCATAAGTCTGTCAGTGTCATTTTAAATTTCCTAAGGTCTCCATTTTTATTTTGAGAATTTGTAAATAGCCACAATGTTGCTTAAAAATTCATTGTCAGGGAAAACGGTGGAGGTAAATTGCCATTTTTATAGCCCCTCCCCCTTTATTCTTTTACTGTGGGGTGTGTGTACTGATGACAATACTAAAAGTATTTATTGGAAAAGATCAATAGATAAATAATTTTACACCAGATTTCCTTTAATTGATCAATGATAATAGTTTGGGGTTCAGGATTATGCTAAGTTCTTCCTTCACTAAAAATGCAAAAATCATATTCATTCCAAATACTGCCTATTTCTGTCAGGTAAGTAGAGTGTAATTATTGTCCATTAAAAAAATTACTAAAGTACAGCTAATTTTATGTACAATAATAGCATGGTAAGTCAGCATAAATCAGGATGCACAAAATGCATTGTTGTCCAAAGAAAATGAACAGCTGTCACAATGCAGTGTTGTGCCTAGAATCCCAAGGGTAAGGGACACTTTGCCCCCCACCCTCCAAATTTGGGAGACACATTTTAAACTGACAAAGAAAAATTGTGGTACTGGTACATAACTCACTAGTAGTACTATAAAAAACTTATTAATCTTATTTACTTAAACAGTTTAGGCACCCTAACTTTGTCACCCACACTGTACAATAATATTTTCCTTGTACACTTACATTATTGCAATGAATGTTTTATCATGTGCTCATGTAACTCTGAAAATATTAACATGTTTCAATATCTGGTTAATCTAAAATGGGCTCTACCATGGAATTTTCTGTTTCAGATCTTGCTTTCCTTTGACTTTAGTGTTCACTCACAATCTGGCAGCATTTATTATAATAAATAGGCATTTTTTTTTAAAATTACTTTTCTTTTGAAATTAATAAATAATTAATTAAATGACAGATTGTGTATTTGTATAAATTTAGTCTCTTTGGCGTTAATTTGGCTTCAAACTAGATTAAATCTTCCATGTAGTAGGTGTGACTTTAACCTCAAAATACATTATCCTAGCAGCCATCAAAGACTTTACATGGCAATTTGGCCACTTACAGCGATCAATGTTTTTGTTACAAGATAGTGTTTTAAAATGAGTATTTGTTGCCATCCTATAGTTCTTATCACCTTTAGTGAATTTATTCATAACTAGCACCAACATAAAGGTGGATGGGCATCAACTAAAGAAATGATGTAGGTGTATTTTTCAATTTTCCTTACAAAATCCACCCTGATTTGTGGTGGGGGGGGTTGCACACTGGGTCAATATTTTGGAGACATAGGACAAAAAATTGTGGGAAACCTGCAAGCCCACATTAAGTGTGAGCACTGTAATGTACATATTTCAAGTTTTATATATGTAAAGTTCTGCAGGAGAGTGAACTGAGGATGAAAACTTGAGTACATTTGGTGGGGAACAGTGTTTCAACTGTAAAGGCATAATAAGCTTTTAAACAAAACTGACCTTTCAGTCATAGTTTTGACACTTCATGAAGTGATTCTTATGAAAAAGGTTTCTTTCTTAGTCACTTTTTCACTAATTGAGTGGCATTTTTGCTTTCAAGTCAGCTGCTACGCTTGTTAACAAAAGCCATTTAGGACTTCAATGTTATTTTTTTGCACTAATATTTCAAAAGAAGCATTAACTTTTGATTGAAAATGTTTTTGTTTTTGTGGAAAAAGGAATATTGGACTTGTTTTATGGACTGAGAAATGAATTCACTTTAACATAAAATTGGTTGCAAGCTGTATCTAAAACATACCAATATAAAACAAATTCTCCTCATTAATCTTTCAATGCAGTCTATCACAGCAACACAAAGCTATGACACATTTACAAAAGCAGTATTACGCATCAGGCTCTCTTTGTTGTTTAAAGGCATCTTTCTTTGTAATGAAATGCATTTATTATATGCAAAAATGAGAGAGGGAGAAATTAAGCACCATAACTGTATCAACATTATCCCTAGCTTTTTATCACGAACTCAGAAACAGACATTAATAATTAGAGAGTATGCATTTTTAAAAATGTTAAAATATTCATGATGACTGTAGAACTACTATAAATTGGAATAACTGTGATTTACAACCACTGAAGCCAAAACTTCTTCCACCTCCAGTTCAGAGCAGTTAAAGAAGGTCTGCCATAGATACCTACATATTAATAGCAATTAGTGCAATTAGAGATTTTATAGCCTTGGCAAACATGTGGCTTTGCAATTTAGGGCAAAATACAAACTATCAGCTTATGCATAATACAGTACAAGTTAAACAAGAGGAAAAAAGTATGAATAAGACAAAATAAAAAAAATGCGAACAAGAAGAATTTCCACTTAGGTAAAGGTAATATACCAAACTGATGTACAAAACTGGAGGCTATTTATTATACAGTAAACACAACCAGATCTACCACAGATAACCATTTTGCAACTATGTTTGCATAACATAGTCATAAAGGTTAAATTGCAAAAAATATGATATGATGGACATCCAAGAGAAATTAACTGCTACTGCAATACGAAGGAAAAAATATTTCCCCCATCCACACATATTATCCATCCCCAACATTTTCTTGCTGTATAAATGTATATATTCATCACTTACCCTTTATTATTATTGCTTTTAATTCAACTTGTCCAGATTTTTTATTTGAATAATGAAATGAAACATGCTAATACTTATATGCGATTTCATTTTCCTTTTGTTTAAAAGCATACTCTCTCTCTCTCTCTCTCTCTCTCTCTCTCTCTCTCTCTCTCTCTCTCTCTCTCTCTCTCTCTCATTAAACTTATTTACATTCAACTTTGTACATTTTGTGAAGCACCTAAATGCTTGGAAAATTGTGTTTAAACTCTCTCAATACATGGGTGTAATTGCATTTTAGTTGTTGAAACTTTGAGTACTAAATGGAATTGTACTTAAAAGATCATTTTGCACTATGTACTTTAGCTGATTCAACTGGTAAGTTCCATGCTATGTAGTTGACATCCACTATTACATAATTATAATGCTGCAGCTTTCTAATTTGGCAATAAAATTTAATCTGTCCACTATGAGCCATGCCATAGAGAGTCACGGTGACAACTACATCTGGTCCTAGACAGAAAGGATTAAGATACATCATGTGAGCATAGATTTTAAGGACCATCATGTGAACATAGATTTAAGGTCCATCATGTGAACATGGATTTTAGGTCCATCATGTCAACATAGATTTAAGGTTCATTATGTGAAGATGAATTTAAGGTCCATTGTGTGAACATAGATTTAAGGTCTATCATGTGAATGTGGATTTAAGGTCCATCATGTGAACATGGATTTAAGGTCCATCATGTGAACATCAATTTAAGATCCATTGTGTGAACATAGATTAAGGTTAATCGTGTGAAAATGAATTTAAGGTCCATTGTGTGAACATGGATTTAAGGTCCATTGTGTGAACATGGATTTAAGGTCCATCATGTTAACATGGATTTAAGGTCCATTGTGTGAACATGGATTTAAGGTCCATCGTGTGAACATGGATTTAAGGTCCATCGTGTGAACATGGATTGAAGGTCCATCATGTGAACATGGATTGAAGGTCCATCATGTGAACATGGATTGAAGGTCCATCATGTGAAATTGGATTTAGGGTCCATTGTGTGAACATGGATTTAAGGTCCATCATGTGAACATGGATTGAAGGTCCAACATGGATTTAAAGTCCATTGTGTGAACATTAAATTTCCATACTAAATAATTTGTGTACTGTACCTCCTTACTGTATAATTGTAAATGTAAAGCTTACAAATACAGTAATGAAACCCATTTCCACCCATATGATAAATTTATACAGTGATTTGTTTGATAGGAAATCATGTCAGTTGCCTCAGAGAAGAAGTAGAAGAAGAAGAATATGATGATGATAACAATAATGTCTTTTACAGTATCTGCAAATGTGTATATCAGGGGTCAAGCTAGACTTAAATTTTAGGGAGAAGTGACTTCTCCTTTTGGTCAGAACAGGGAGAAGTGGGAGCCAAACAGGGAGAAGTGAGACCAAAGCAAGAAACGCTATATATATATATATATATATATATATATATATATATATATATATATATATATATGTTGATAGATAGCTGCATTATCTTATTTATGTGCTCTATTTCTCAGTATGCTTTTAACAGTTTTAAGCAATGTCTTATTTTCAAGTTGAAAAATATGTGTTATATGTTTATTATCAACACATTTTGTACATGTATAAAAATTATTATATTCATACCCATTCTATTCATACCTGTAGTATGTGTGTGTTTGGATTGAAGTAAATGCAGTGTGTTTTGGCCATATGACTTATAAAGCACAGCAGACGCTATACATTGTAATTAATTTTAACTGATAGCAGTAACAAGATTAGAGTCTTGTAATTGCAAGTTGGTAAAAAATGCTTAATAAACTACCACTTAATTATTTTATTTTCTACAAGTTTTGTGTAAAATTGCAGTCAAAAAGATTTCTAGAATTCTTTGAAATAACCCCTAATACGTGTACATAGGAATAAATGCACAAGCAACTTCAAACCATACTCTTCGTCCTTATTTCCTTGTTCCCGATAAAACATTACTGTAACTATTCATAGACAACACACTGAAGCACTAAAGTCGATATATAACTAAACTGGACCCTTTTTCTCCCCAACCGAAACATCCAAGAACACGTATTGCACCATGTGAGTGCATCTATTTTTAGAAAGAGGGCTTTTCTTAATACAACTACTCACTTTCTTGCTTCATTACAAAAATTCATTAATAGGACTGCATATTTATGGTTGTATTATTTGTATACCTACTGTTAATATTGATATGCATTAGTTAAATAGTATTTGCTTCACTACTATATACATTTTTCGTATTTTCAAGGAAATTAATTACAGTATGTCAGAGAACAACCTTGACCTTGCAGCATTGTTTCGAATTCCACAACAGAGATTGCCACATGTTTCTGACCTACATTATTAAATATTTAGGCTAAATCTCCTATCACATAACATTTAAACTTTGTTTTCATTATATTATATATTTTCCTGAATCTACTTGCCCAATTATTTACAAAAAAAGACAGTTTACTGAAGTGGTATATCATATATCATATACGCAGCGATGTCCGCCATTACAAGTTCATTTACGGTTTCAAACTGATTTTATAAAGAAAATATGCAAACTCGGCCGTTAAAATCTCCATTAATAAAAAATAAAAGAAATAAATTAGAAAACGCTCTTCACCGATCATATTTTTTAAAAGCAAATTACTAGTTGCATATTGATGTTTTAAATTTCGAAACAGAATTTGCTACATTTTCATCATAGTACAGTAGGCCCAACTTCATGAAATCGAGCAGTGATATCTTGCTCCGGAAAAGGTTAATGGTCAGTTAGCTA
This sequence comes from Megalonaias nervosa, assembly GCA_016617855.1. NCBI lineage: Eukaryota > Metazoa > Mollusca > Bivalvia > Unionida > Unionidae > Megalonaias > Megalonaias nervosa. Next base: position 6,283 of record JAECUM010005817.1, on the reverse strand, counting down.
TTAAAACTTGCATGTGAATGTGCAAGAATTTCTTTGTCGCCGTAAGCTTTTATTGGTATCAACACCACGTAAATACATTTGGCCTTGGGTTACAACAGTGCCAGAACTTACTGGCTACAGCAAGGGGGCATCTCAAAAGTCTTAAGCTACAGCCATTTTACATCCGAAAAATCAGAGGGCAAAGTCGTTTTCGCTTTCCTAACAGAAGAAGGCGAAGTTTACATTTCTCAGGCAACTTTTTCGCCCACTTCATCTGGTAGCGTGACCCCTGGTATATTACTCAGTGTGATACAGTACATGTAATTTCCACCAGAATGATAAATTTATACATTGAATTCTTTGAATAGGAAATTATGTCAGTAGTTGCCTGACATACTGGTAATAATAATAATATGATAATGATAATAATGATGGCTATTACAGTAACTGCAACATGTATATTGCCTTGAGTGATACAATCTAATTGTTTATATTTTCACAGACCTAGAGGCAAGAGAGAGGGATGTACAGGACAAGATCTCAAGGGACCTTTCTGCAGCCAAGAATCTTGAGGCTGAGGTATGGACAGCTTTGAAAGATAAATAAAATGGAGTAGTATTAAGTAAATGTGTAAATTAATAACCATAAATAAGTTACAAAAAAGTACTTACTGCCTTTGGCTGGCTGTATTTATGGATGAATTGTATACAGTTGCTACTACTGAGTACTAAACCTGCATTTTTTTCTTGTGAGTTTGACTTATAAATCAGGATAATAATAGCCTAATTAACCAGCTTCAAGTAATAATATTTTGGAATAGCCTGATTGCAAGATACCTTAACTTCATGGAAAATTCATGCTTCAAAGATCAAAAAGCATAAGATTCATTCAGATCACATTTATTGCTTAGATTGAATAGTGAATAATTGTTGGTTAAATGAAGAAAGAAACAAACATTTCATTTAATATCAGCAATTCTGGTCAGTTAGTGTCAAGTAAAATTATTGACTTATTAAATGTTTCCTACTTCATTTCTTGCTTCATGAAAGAATTGTCATGATTTACCTCCCTTGTTATTAAATTAGAGAATATGAGAATAGGGACAAATGTTTTAGTTTCAAGGTCAAGTTTCATTGCTGTATGTTCCAGAAAAACCTAGAACTTCACAAAATAATGTATGGCTACATGTATTACTTTTTTAAAAAACAATAACATTTTGAAAGAAAATTTTCAAAAGTGAGTCCTTTTAAAGGGACTTTTTATGCATCATTTTTCAGTTTTGACATAGGACATTAAATAGAAAATGATCTAGCTTTTCATACATTGTATAAATTTATAGGCAATGTTTTATTTACACACTTGTAAATTTCACTGTAGCAAAGTTCTAGTGCTAGATGATATGGAAAATTTAATCAACTTTTGTCCTGACTTTTATCAAATGTAAATATTGGAGTGTGCTTTGTTGTCCCAGGTACAGTCAAAGATCAACATTCCAGTACTTGTATCCATGAGAATAAACAAAATTAGAATTTACCTGTAATCAGAAGCATACAAACAAATTTTATTGCCTGCAAAAGAGTAATTTTGATGGATATTGAACCACAATGTACAAAACATAATTATATGTAGATTTTCCTAACTGATAGTGAAGGTAACATACAGATCACATGCATCATATAGGTAACTGATAGTCAAGGTAACATACAGATCACATGCATCATATAGGTAACTGATATATGTATAACATACAGATCACATGCATCATATAGATAACTGATACATGTATAATATACAGAATACATGCATCATATAGGTAACTGATAGTCAAGGTAACATACAGATCACATGCATCATATAGGTAATTGATATATGTATAACATACAGATCACATGCATCATATAGGTAACTGATACATCTATAACATACAGAATACATGCATCATATAGGTAACTGATAGTCAAGGTAACATACAGATCACATCCATCATATAGGTAACTGATATATGTATAACATACAGATCACATGCATCATATAGGTAGCTGATATATGTATATATATCACATGTATTGTATAGGTAACTGATACATGTATAACATACAGATCACATGCATCATATAGGTAACTGATATATGTATAACATACAGATCACATGCATCGTATAGGTAACTGATACATGTATAACATACAGATCACATGCATCATATAGGTAACTGATATATGTATAACATACAGATCACATGCATCATATAGGTAACTGATATATGTATAACATACAGATCACATGCATCGTATAGGTAACTGATACATGTATAACATACAGATCACATGCATCATATAGGTAACTGATAGTCAAGGTAACATACAGATCACATGCATCATATAGGTAACTGATAGTCAAGGTAACATACAGATCACATCCATCATATAGGTAACTGATAGTCAAGGTAACATACAGATCACATGCATCATATAGATAACTGATATATGTATAACATACAGATCACATGCATCATATAGGTAATTGACATATGTATAACATACAGATCACATGCATCATATAGGTAACTGATAGTCAAGGTAACATACAGATCGCATGCATCATATAGGTAATTGATATATGTAGAACATAGAGATCACATGCATCATATAGGTAACTGATATATGTATATCATACAGATCACATGCATCATATAGGTAACTGATAGTCAAGGTAACATACAGATCACATGCATCATATAGGTAATTGATATATGTATAACATACAGATCACATGCATCATATTGGTAAATGATACATGTATAACATACAGATCACATCCATCATATAGGTAACTGATATATGTATAATATACAGATCACATGCATCATATAGGTAACTGATAGTCAAGGTAACATACAGATCACATGCATCATATAGGTAATTGATATATGTATAACATACAGATCACATGCATCATATAGGTAACTGATAGTCAAGGTAACATACAGATCACATGCATCATATAGGTAACTGATACATGTATAATATACAGAACACATGCATCATATAGGTAACTGATATATGTATAACATACAGATCACATGCATCATATAGGTAACTGATATATGTATAACATACAGAATACATGCATCATATAGGTAACTGATAGTCAAGGTAACATACAGATCACATGCATCATATAGGTAATTGATACATGTATAACATACAGGTCACATCCATCATATAGGTAACTGATACATGTATAACATACAGGTCACATCCATCATATAGTTAACTGATAGTCAAGGTAACATACAGATCACATGCATCATATAGGTAACTGATACATGTATAATATACAGAACACATGCATCATATAGGTAACTGATATATGTATAACATACAGATCACATGCATCATATAGGTAACTGATAGTCAAGGTAACATACAGATCACATGCATCATATAGGTAACTGATACATGTATAATATACAGAACACATGCATCATATAGGTAACTGATATATGTATAACATACAGATCACATGCATCATATAGGTAACTGATAGTCAAGGTAACATACAGATCACATGCATCATATAGGTAACTGATACATGTATAATATACAGAACACATGCATCATATAGGTAACTGATATATGTATAACATACAGATCACATGCATCATATAGGTAACTGATATATGTATAACATACAGAATACATGCATCATATAGGTAACTGATAGTCAAGGTAACATACAGATCACATGCATCATATAGGTAATTGATACATGTATAACATACAGGTCACATCCATCATATAGGTAACTGATACATGTATAACATACAGGTCACATCCATCATATAGGTAACTGATAGTCAAGGTAACATACAGATCACATGCATCATATAGGTAACTGATACATGTATAATATACAGAACACATGCATCATATAGGTAACTGATATATGTATAACATACAGATCACATGCATCATATAGGTAACTGATGTATGTATAACATACAGAATACATGCATCATATAGGTAACTGATAGTCAAGGTAACATACAGATCACATGCATCATATAGGTAACTGATACATGTATAACATACAGATCACATCCGTCAGATAGGTAACTGATATATGTATAACATACAGGTCACATCCATCATATAGGGAACTGATACATGTATAACATGCAGATCACATCCATCAAATAGGTAACTAATATATGTATAACATACAGGTCACATGCATCGTATAGGTAGCTGATACATGTATAACATACAGGTCACATCCGTCATATAGGTAACTGATACATGTATAACATACAGGTCACATCCATCATATAGGTAACTAATATATGTATAACATACAGATCACATGCATCATATAGGTAGCTGATACATGTATAACATACAGGTCACATCCGTCATATAGGTAACTGATACATGTATAACATACAGGTCACATCCATCATATAGGTAACTAATATATGTATAACATACAGATCACATGCATCATATAGGTAGCTGATACATGTATAACATACAGGTCACATCCGTCATATAGGTAACTGATACATGTATAACATACAGGTCACATCCATCATATAGGTAACTAATATATGTATAACATACAGATCACATGCATCGTATAGGTAGCTGATACATGTATAACATACAGGTCACATCCATCATATAGGTAACTGATACATGTATAACATGCAGGTCACATCCATCATATAGGTAACTGATATATGTATAACATACAGATCACATGCATCATATAGGTAACTGATATATATATAACATGCAGATCATATGCATCATATAGGTGACTGTTAGTCAAGGTAACATACAGATCACATCCATCATATAGGTAACTGATATATGTATAACATACAGATCACATGCATCATATAGGTAACTGATACATGTATAACATACAGATCACATCCATCATATAGGTAATTGATACATGTATAACATACAGATCACATGCATCATATAGGTAATTGATATATGTAGAACATACAGATTACAATCATCATATAGGTAACTGATAGTCAAGGTAATATACAGATCACATGTATCATATAGGTAACTGATGGTCAAGGTAACATACAGATCACATGCATCTTATAGGTAATTGATACATGTATAACATACAGAATACATGCATCATATAGGTGACTGATAGTCAAGGTAACATACAGATCACATGCATCATATAGGTAACTGATAGTCAAGGTAACATACAGATCACATGCATTATAGGTAACTGATAGTCAAGGTAACATACAGATCACTTGCATCATATAGGTAACTGATAGTCAAGGTAACATACAGATCACATCCATCATATAGGTAAGTGATAGTCAAGGTAACATACAGATCACATCCATCATATAGGTAAGTGATAGTCAAGGTAACATACAGATCACATGCATCGTATAGGTAATTGATCGACGTATAACATACAGAATACATGCATCATATAGGTGACTGATAGTCAAGGTAACATACAGATTGCATGCATCATATAGGTAACTGATATATGTACAACATACAGATCACATGCATCATATAGGTAACTGATACATGTATAACATACAGAATACATGTATCATATAGGTGACTGATAGTCAAGGTAACATACAGATCACATGCATCATATAGGTAACTGATAGTCAAGGTAACATACAGATCACATGCATCATATAGGTAACTGATAGTCAAGGTAACATACAGATCACATGCATCATATAGGAAACTGATATATGTATAACATACAGATCACATGTATCATATAGGTTACTGATAGTCAAGGTAACATACAGATCACATGCATCATATTGGTAATTGATATATGTATAACATACAGATCACATGCATCATATAGGTAGTTGATATATGTATAACATACAGATCACATGCATCATATAGGTAATTGATATATGTATAACATACAGATCACATGCATCATATAGGTAATTGATACATGTATAACATACAGATCACATGCATCATATAGGTAACTGATATATGTATAACATACAGATCACATGCGTCGTATAGGTAACTGATACATGTATAACATAACAGATCACATGCATCATATAGGTAACTGATAGTCAAGGTAACATACAGATCACATGTATCATATAGGTAAATGATAGTCAAAGTAACATATAGATCACATGCATCATATAGGTAATTGATATATGTATAACATACAGATCACATGCATCATATAGTAAAATAGTAATTTAGTCTAGAAGTCAGTGGACACTTTGTAATTTCAGTGAATAATTTAAATAAA
>JAECUM010005816.1:0-121847 GCA_016617855.1 Megalonaias nervosa | reverse complement strand
GTTGCCTTATTGAGACAGTCTTTTTTGGGTTAGCAGTTATATGTGATGTAATACACTTTAAAATCTTGATAATTTTGCTGTTTTCATTGTGTACAACAGTTGCCCATTTTGGATAGTCAATGAAAAGGTGGCAGTAATGAAAGTACATTATTGAAATTACATTCAGTTAAACATTGACCACTGTATTTTAATGAAGAAGTGTCAAATACTGGTTTAAAATGAGAAAGAAAACAAAGAACCAAGTTTATTTTCTTAAGAAAGGTAAATGAATTGTCAGTTTCTGTAGAAAAGCAAATAAATTGCAAAAATATTGGTACCTAAAGAAAGCAGTGACTACCATCAATGTTAAGCATATGAATGCTTTGTACGGCACCAAAATGAAACTGGTTTATTAACACATCAACCCCTAGAGGTTTTTGTCGTTTTCGCCTGAAATGAGAGTAGGAAACACATTTTGGGGGCTATCTCTGAATACATTATAATACATCGACCTCCAAGAGATTTTCGGTTAACCTAATGCCTAGCTGTGTTAGAAACATCATTTTTCATTTCACCCGTGCATGAGCAGAAGGATAAAATTTCTTTTTCTTTTTGTTTTTTGCTTAACAGACCCATCATTTTTGTATCGAGACCACTCTTTATTCCAAATGCCCATCTTATCCTACTTTTTGCAAAGGTTTGCCTGTCTGTGTGCAGTTCAGACCGGTCTGTCTTAGATCTGAGGCCAGAAAGTCTAAAATCTGGATACAAAATGGGATTCTGACCTCTGGCGAATTTTTGGGCGGAAAAAACTCTGGTTCAAAAAATTACGTTTTCTCCTCTGTATTTTGTAGTGCAACTAGAACATTCAGATTATTTGGTATCATTGTAAAGCTACATCTGTCTACCTTTCTATAATACTACCCACTTTAGTGTATCATACATGACCTTGAAGCTACAGAGCTCGGAAGTAGGCTAATACTCCTGCCACTTAAACGCGGCGCCAGGGGTTAATGTGTTAACATAATCAAAGAGAGAAACATTGAAGTTTTGAAGCATTATATATGTCTGTAATAAGGCTAGTAGCAGTAAACAATGCATGTTGTACATGACTAAATACGGTAGTCCTAATTTTTATTGGCAAGTTTAGACAAGTCATTGTTCTCAACCAGCACATTCAGACACAAGTTCATGATGGAAACCATTTGGTCAGTCCTCTGTCAGTCTGGAGTGAAATTTTACAGTCATCCTCCAAGATTCATACCATTGTACTCTCATTAATGTGTCTTCCTAGAAGTGACTTAGATTTGTTTTAGGGATGTGATGTTCATTTTGATCTGAATCTCAATCCATGGGTGTTAACTTGAGGTATGGACCGGGTTGTGTCACTTGTTCTCCACTCATGCCTGACATAAAATTACTGAATGATATTCTCCAGAAGTACATGATGTGCGGTCTTTTGTACAAAAGTCACGAAATCTCATGTTTCTGTCTGCTTGGCCTCAAATTTCTTGTCAACAAGGACAACCAGCACTTTATTTATTTAGTCTGGAGTTGAAAACCTCTCTGAATCTTAGTTTGCCTCCCTCAAGAATATACCTTGAAGATCATCTCCAATGTGACTTCTATCCACTCGGATACTCATATTTCAGCTCAGGAATACCTTCACCTACTGGGTCTTTTTAATGTGGTTGCAGATCTTGTTTTGGGCTGCATGTACATGAAAAACAACTCCAGTGGCCAGAGTGATTAGAGCATCCGCCTCGGATGCAGGTCACAGACTCGAACCCTGGCCGAGTCGTACCAAAGACTTGCAATAATTGTACTAGCAACTGCCTTGCTTGGCACTCAACATAGTTTTGTGTTAGGATTGGTTGGCTTGGTGTCAGGATAATGTGACTGGTTGCTACATGACTGCGGCATGATGCCCGTGTGCTAGATAATACTATGAACTGCCACACAGCAAGCATCATAGTATGAAACACCTGCACATGATTCATGTATTCTTGTGAGAGCCAAACCGTTGCTGATAAAATTAAATGATCATAGTTTCCATTTACCTTTGATCCAACCTCAGCTGAGAACCACTCATTTATCGAGGGCATTTTGCTTCAGGAGAAATCTGTTTGCACAGACACAAGTGGGATAAACTGGGATCCTCATCATCTCCCGTTATTTCCAAAAGTGACTTGCGTTTGGTCCCTCCAGTAGTGTTTCATGTGCATTCTGATTCTTTACAAATCTGCTGCTGTCAATTATCTCAGAAGTAAGGAGGGGTAGAGTCGCTAGATTCCCATAGCTGCCAACCCTCACGATTTTGGCGTGAATTTCACGACTTTTTCAGCTATTCACGAATTCACGCCGCATGCAAAAAAAAAATCACGAATTCCCCAATTCTTAGTTATTTCAAATCTTTAATAAAGTAACTGATTTCCTGTTAAGTGCTAGTTATGATATCGGCAGTTGCTGAAACGGTCCGGAATTGCTGGTTGCGATACAGTTGGCCCGGTAGCAAGCATTTTAACGTATTTTAATCTTTATGTATTAGAGTCCTTTTACAAATGCTTTTGAGAGAAACTGGGGCCTAACCGGAATTTTGCTCCGCGCATGTGCCGCCAACACAGATTTGAATTGCCGTTCAGCATTGATGTTGAAAATGTCTTCATCACCAAGGAAATAGAAATGTGTTGCACAAAAAGTGAAGTTTAATTTCGAATATACCAAAAATTGGCTGTGCATTCAGCTATCAAACACCGATATACATCATGCTTTTTGCACACAGTGTGCCACAAATTTTAGCATTGGGCGTGGTGGCAGAGATGATGTTAGGAAGCACATTGGTAGCAAAAAGCACATAGAGGTTGGGAAAATTAAGAACTCCAGCAGATTTTAGCTCTGGAATATGTTAAGCCATCGACGGAAGACCTGCAAGCTACCAACGCTGAAACATTGTGAGTTTTCTTCTTGAACACAATCTACGTTTATCAGCTGGATCCCATGCTAAACATTTGTTCTGACAAATATTCCTGGAATCTAAGATCGCTTCACAAATTCATGTCAAAATTCACGAATTGTTATCCCAATTTTCACTAATTGGGAGCCAGGAGGGTTGGCAGCTATGAATCTCAGCCCTCTTGTATAGGATTTTCTTGATTGGTGTCTTCTTCGGCAAGTGCACATTCAGGTTTGCTGCATCCCATGGAAGATCCCTGTCCTAGTGGACTTGCTATCCAGAAAGATTGATGGTAAATGTAGCCATTTGTCTGCTAAAATCTGCACCGATTGTGGTTGATCCCTTGTGAATCTGTTTGGGAACAAAATGGAATGACAAGCTTCCAACTTTGAGTTTGCCTCCCAAATCCTCATGGTAGAGCATGCACTTTTGCTCCAGTACTGACTGACAAATGACAGGGTTTGTCTCCAATCCATCGTGTCAAAGTCGGACCACTCTCATCCAAAATCATCTTCATTATGAGGATTAGGATGTCATGCTGGAGTTGAGGTACCAAGTACAGCGCATGCGTATTTTCAAAACTTCACACATCGCATTTGGGGTGGAGAGGGAGTGGAGATGATTAAGTAGCAACCCCAGCTGATTTTTCATTGTCATTTAATTGCTTTTAAAACACTGTTAAATGATAGATCTCATCTCAAGCAGCATAGAACAGTTTAAATTGTGAAAATATCTCTACTAGAAGTAAACTTATGACATTTTAAAGTTGCCAATTTTCTATCAATTTGCTCACCTTTTTCCTTATAATAATATTGTCACACACGATAAATCCATGGCACCAGAAGAAAAGGAAATTGGACATAAATTGATGTAATTTTGTTATTTTTAATGATAAATTCATAAAACTTTCCAGCTTTATGTAAAACAACATGCTGGACTCGTATTTGCAATTATTAAAGATGTACGTTATCAACAGGGAAAGTTATTTCAAGAAAAATATCACCAATATTTAAATTTTGTTTGTAATATTTTGTGTGCCAACACACACAGCAACATGTTAATATATGGTGTTAAATCAAAAATGTTTCTTTTCTCCACAGCAAAAGCATTCAAATAGAAATTTTAATAAAGTTAATGCTGGTAACTATGTATCAAATCCAAGGCTTTACTAATCATGGATTATGCATAAAATTTCAAGTTTAATTATTGTCATGGTAATTGGAAAATCTCATATTTTACTTCCTACTTTAATATAAATGTCACCATTTGGTTGAAATAATTGAGTTGTAAATTGTTTTCATTGTTGATGAAACACATCTTAGTCTGTAAAGTAGTTCTTCACACATCATTTAAAAGAATTTTTTTTGGTATTGTTTAAACGATTTGAACGAGAAAACTAAATTCGATGTTAACTGCGATATCGCATGGTTATGAAGAACGGTCGTCTCGACAAATTCTCAAAAGACGATCGCTTTTAAAATAAAAGAATATATGATAAAACTCTATTTAGAACCATGTATTTGTTAGCCACAAGTTGTAGACACTATATTATGGACATTTACTAATCGATATGGCCTTAAACTACTGGTTACAAATGTTTGTTTACTAACATCGTAATATATTCAAGATGGCGTCCATAGTACATGCTCAGCGAAGTACAAAAACTCAAAAGTCCTTACCTTTAAAGCAAAATCCGGCACACTAAATCTCCTTTGCGACAGACATTTTATACATGAAATTAAAGATGAGAATATGTACAATCTAATGACGTGTGAAGAATGTTTGTGAACTTTGAGGATCGCGTACGATAGGCACTTGAATTTGCATCACTATATCTTCAGCATGGCTTGTGATATTTTAATTCTTCAAATTCCGCACTAACCATCATTCAATTTTCTGATTGGCTGGAAATTTTCATGAATATTCATAATTATTAACCCGGTCGCATAATTTTCCAAATGAACCACACGTTACACACAGCTCAAGGCAGTATTGATTTTGTGCGGGAAGCGTAAATTACCTGTAATTTACTTTTCAACCTGCGATAAAGTGTAAATCCAAATAAATAACACTAACAAGTAATACATATTTAGAAAGATAATTTTATTGGCTTTTATTTCATATATATTTTATATCAGTCTATAATACAGAAAGTTACTAACATATGGAAAAAGTGCAGTGACCATGTAAAACGGGGACAATTATAAGGGATATATGCCCTGCACTGGGGTTGCTAGATTAAGAAAAGAAATCCTCCACCATTTATGGGGAGAGAGTGAGGTGACAGTTTATCTACATTGTTATCAGAAGATTATACACATTTCCTAGTTTGTATGAAGATTATGTAGTAGATATAATGTCAAATCAGATTTTTTTAATAATATTTAGTCGTAATGCCTTGAAAACTGTACTAAAACTGCTGTATTTTTTTAAAAATATTTAGTCGTAATGCCTTGAAAACTGTACTAATACTATTGTATTTTTTAATAATGTTTAGTTGTAATGCCTTGAAAACTGTACTAATACTATTGTATTTTTTTTCCTTTACAAAAGGCTGATCAACACTTTTTGGAGCAAGTTTATGCTTTTACTTTGTTCAAAGAAATCTTAACAAACTTGTGCACTGACTTGATGAGACCCTGTTGATCTTCTCTTAAACAGTTCAAAGTTGTCCATTTAAACATGAAAGTAATCCTCTGAGGTATGTACATTTAAATTCCTGATGACAGCTGCTTCTGTTTAAAAAAACCTCAACAAAACATTTACACTTTAATATGAACCATGTGTTTTGTCCGTGAAAAGTAATAAATCCATCATGAGGCTGAATATATATGTACCAGACCTGTTTACCCGTCTGTATTTTACCGTATTTGTACGGAATAAAGCCCATCCATACCCATCATTGATATGAAAATACGATTTGAGGTTGCATTTATTTAATAAGTTTTTTAAATTAATTTTTAAGCCATTTTTTATTCTGTTTCCTATCATTGTATCATCTCTTCGGTCCGCGTCCGCAGTCTTTGCCACATCACTGAATTTAACATTCTCAACATCCGATTGTTTAAACAAAGAAAATGCCGCTGACAGGAAAGTTTCAGCATGAAACTGATGATGAAAATGGAGAGTCTAAACATAGAAAGCAGCATTTTCTACCAGTTTATAATACTCTGTGGCCATGCCTTAAACCATCGTCTAAAGGAGAACATCTGGTGCTCTGCACTGTTTGCAACTTAGACTTTTCCTGTGCACATGGTGGAAAGAATGACTTCACAGCATGTGGAATTGGAAAATCATGCACAGTTGGAATCTTTAGTGAAGGGAAATAGAAATATTTTGTCAATGATGAAGGGAAGGGAAGTCAGTGATCAACTCAGACTTCAAAAGCAAATAACATGTGCTGAGGCGATTCTGTGTGAGTTGATCATAAATATGAATTTGTCATTGAGCACAGCTGACAAGTTAAAATGTTACAGATCAGAGATCCTCACTAGCCAATCCGACCATTGAGGCGCTATTGGTCCTGAAGTCAAAACCAAAGAATTTTACCAAAGAGTGGAGAGATGACCAGCTGGATAGGATAAAGAGTGCCTATTATGTTGCCATAAAAAACCCATAGACTAAGCTTTCATTAAATATTAATTCCAAATGGATCAGTTTGATATTGTTGACAGACTTTGTACAAAATAATATATGAAGCTCATTTCCATTCTAGTAAATGTTGACAAGCTGATACTTGATTTTAAGAAATAAGATTTCCTTCACCTATCTAGGTGAAGTTATTATTTTCTGAGTGGATGGATAGTAACAGTGTCATAATGTTTTATATCAAGTCTTCCTTGACAATGTAAATTGTAGAGAATTGGCTTTATTTAAATGTTACGGATATGTGTGAAGCTGAGAAAACAAATTTTCTAGAGAAAGTAATGGAGGTAAATAATGGAATGAATTTGGGTGTGGAGGTATTCTTTTGGTTTTTATCACTTTAATATAAACAGGATTTTTAAGTAGGTGGTGTTCAATTTCTGCAGATTTTGCCTTGAAACAAAGAATTGCCTGAATACCAGCATCTTAACAAACTAGAAGTTATTTACAGAATATTGTATAGTCAGTATGTCATGCAATACTGCATAATGGTAATTATAGTGTATTGATAGTGTCTAATATTTGTGTTGTTTAACAGGTGATGTGTGTTGCGTTAAGATGTTAGTAACACTGAATGCAAATACTGACAGCCTTCTAAAAATACTGAGAGACATTGCTTAAAATACTGACAAGCAAATGTATGGGTAAACAGGTCTGATGTACACAGCTACAATCATTACTTCAGTTCTGGCCGCATTTAGACTGTATGGGACTAGTAATTTAATTTATTGTTCTTTCGGAATTTTGTCCTTTTATTCCTCACAAGATAAATTTGATTCAAATAATATAACCCTTTGGATACTCCCTAATCAGGGCCTCCCTTGGAAATATTTTTCTTTGCACCATGAAATTCGCCAAATTTAAAAATTTGGAGCCACTTTTCAGCCAAAGGAGCCATTTTATGCCATGATGCAGGGACTTAAATACATGCGTAATATTATATTGGCCCTATTTTTAATCTATATAAACATGACAATAAAACAGTTTTTACTTGTTTTTATTCCATTTCAAAGTACATGAATAGTTATTAATAAATATAACAATACCATTATATACATGTGAAGTTCGATGTATAGCACATGAGAAGCAAGAATAAATAAGAATGGTTTTTTTTTGTAACTGATAATACAAAATACTGCTTAGTTTTTATGAACAATGACACTGAGACTTCATAAATATCTGCCTGACTTTTTTTTTCCCAGACCATTTCTTAAATGCCTTCCTGAAATCAAATTCTCAACACTGGGCCTATCAATAGAAATAGGGGCAACAAGTAATCTGGTAACTGCCTCAGATGCAGCTGGATATAAATCTTTGATTTTCAGATCTAGATTAGCTATATTCTTTGTACTTGATACAGACTTGTTTTATATAGTAAATTTTTAATTTTTCATTGATATCAGCGACTCTGACCCTTTACAGTTGACGAGCAGCGTCCTGTGTTATTCAGTTAAGTTCAGACCACAAAAACGTTATCTAAGTAAATAATCCTGAAAACGCTAAGCAGTCTCAAGTGTGTCTCACACTCACATTTTGCAATTAAAAAAATTGACAACATGTTCAAATCACAAGGAATCTTTTTGCCAACCTATTGAACAATAGAGTATATCCCCCCTCCCCCGGTCATTCCTTATTTCCTACTAATCGCATTTAATTGCTTCTCAAAACCGACTGACAGCTTGCAGTTAGCTGCAATGCTGTTCAAATAACGTCTTATTCATCATATAGCGACATGATCCGCCGACTGTCATAGATACTGAAAACGGGTATTAACTCATTAACCCCAGGAGGTTTTTATCATTTTCGCCTGAAATGCGAGTAGGAAATGCATTTTGGGGGCTATTTCTGAATACATCCTAATACATCGACCTCCAAGACATTTTAGGTTAACCTAATGCCTAGTTGTGTTAGAAACATCTTTTTTGTTGTTTTTGCTTAACGGACCCATCAATTTCGTGTCGAGACCACTCTTTATTCTAAATGCCCACCTTATCCTACTTTTTGCAAAGGTTCACCTGTCTGTGTGCAGTTCAGACCAGTCTGTCTTAGATCTGAGGCCAAAAAGTCTAAAATCTGGACACAAAATCGGATTCCGACCTCGGGCGAATTTCGGCTGGAAAAAACTTGGGTCCAAAAAGTTGCGTTTTTCCCTCTGTATTTTGTAGTGCAACTAGAACGTCCATATTATTTGGTATCATCGTAAAGCTACATCTATCTACCTTTCTATAATACCACCCACTTTATTGTGTCGTACATGACCTTGACGCCACAGAGCTCAGAAGTAGGCCACCACCTCCTGCCGCGTAAACGCGGCGCCAGGGGTTAATGAGTTAAGTGGCCTGAGTCGCTTATATCATTTGTCTTCAGTGGATGTCATTAAATGTAAATTCATTGGGTTTTTGGGGGAGGGTGCACTTTTAAACAGAAGCTGCTGCTATCTGGAATTTAATTGTCCATACTTCATTGGATTAGTTTTCATGTGAAATAGCAGGATAAGTTTTCACTGTTCAAGAGAAGCTCAACAAGATGGACCTCTTGTCAAGTGAGCATGCAAGTTTTCTAAATGTGCGAAACATACAAGGCTTTTAAAATTAATTTCTTATACACCGCTCATGCCCTGATAACTCGCGAACCTGCTTATAATGCGAGGTCATGTATGAATCCCATTTTTTTAAACCAGAAAGAACCCCAAAAATTGACCCTATTTCTTGAACTTGAAAAAATCATGATCAAATTTGGTAACTGAAACGTTGATATATCACTCGTTTTATGGTCAAAAATGGTAGATATAACCTGGAAATTTTAATCAACATTTTGAAATTATGAACTTTTAATAAGAAGTCAAATAATTCGTTACATTTTCTTTCTAAATGACATTCTTAGTACGCTGTAATTGAAGATATTCAAGGAAATTTTGATAAATGACAGTGTCACTTGTGCCTAGTGTAGGCAGTACATTAATATTTAAATGCCAATTTAATAATTTTTATTAAGTGAAGTTTGTGTTTTACTTCTATCTTTTAGTTCCACTTAGGTGTAATCATCATAACTGCAATGTGTGTTCAAACAAAAAATGTGTCAATCTACTGTAACAGCTATGTCCGCAAGCATTTTTCTGAGAACCTAATTAAGTGCCAACCATGTTTTAATAACTGACTTGCTGAATTATATGTTGTATTGTTGCACTGAATTAAAAGCTGGCCTCCTTTGTATTGTCACGTTAATTATGTCTTTTGAATCAAATAAAGGAGGTGGAATAAAAAAAGTTAAAAAGGCTCGCAAATCATACTTAAAATCTAGTGGCCCCTGCATATGTCAGGTGAACTCACTTCATTTGAACAATCGAACACCATTATAAATGTTATTGTGTATGTAACATAAACTACCTTAAATTAACCGACTCATTGGTAACTGTGATCAAAGATAGCACGACGACCAAGCGAAACAAATACTTCCTAAAATAAAGAGCTTGGTTTCACAGATATGGACCATTGTGGGCAAGCAATTTCCAGAGAATTTCTGAACTGGCACTTAGAGATAACTGTTACTTTCAATGAAATCATGACATCAATATTGTACTAACTGAACAAGACAAAAATTGCGTTTCAGCGTAGGCAATTGTCTCACGAAATAGATGTTGGCTAGTTTTTGAAAAAAAGGAATCTTGTTTGGTGCTGTATCGACTGATAGTCTAAATCCAGGCTACTTCGACTCCCGACTTGGTAGTATACTATGAAGTACCACTCTGGGAACCAGACCAATCAACAAACCAAAAAGCATTGACATAATACACAGATGTTTTCGTGTACACGTGATGGTTGTTGAAACCAGTTGGAACGATCTTTCACATGTTGGAAATGTTGAAAATAAATGTTATTTATACAGAATAATGAACAACTTCATTAGAAAAAACATGTTATTAACAATTATTTTCGATGTGATTGTGAAAGGAGGATTCAGTTATTAAAGAGCCCAGTTCCCTTCCCCCCCTTATGGTTTTCTCGATGTATAAGCAGATTTTTTTAAAAAATTTTGGGGGTCCCTCAATAACTCGCACCTTCCATATAGTGCAGTCTATGATTGTGGACCCCGTTGTGCACAAGTTATCGAGGACAGGTGTATACATATGTGATCAAAATAAAGGTCGGTGATTGCTGAAATGGTATTGAAAGGGGATGGATTTAGTCTCTCCACTGCAATGCATGGGTTCCAAAATGCATTTGAAAGGTTTTATATTCATACAAACACAAATAACTTGCTTACCATTTCTCATGTTCTTTTATTGTCAGAAACACTTTAATGGGAAGCAAAACACAGCTGTCTCTCTTTACTTGGCTGTTGGTGACATCAAAAGTTAATGTTTCAATGAAGTTTTTTTTAAATGCTTATGTTTCTTAAACCCTAGATTTACAAGTTATTGTGGAGCTAAAACAATTGGCTATGAAACATGCTTATCAATCCTTATATCTTGGGGTTAAGGTTGCATATTTGACATCAGTGTTAATTGTTTGCTCAACATGCAGGCCCTGGTTTTTTATTTATTAAAGGCATGAGAGTTTTTACACGTTAGGAAAATCAAGAAAGTTTTGAATATGATCCAGCATGATCCCCCCCAAATTTTTTTAAAAGATGACCAGATTAACGTGGTAGAGTTTTAAGCTTTTGTGAATTTTTAAATTAGTTCCATTTATTTATTTGTTTAATAGCTTTTGGCATGGACCAGGAGATACCAGATTACGACATGGACAGTGAGGATGAAGAATGGTTAAATGAACAGGAGAAGAAAATGGAGATCACACACCTCAAATTTGAGGAAATGATGGACCGCCTTGAAAAAGGCAGTGGCCAGCAGGTATATTGGTTTCTAAACTATATTATATTACAGAGTATGGTTGTAACATTCACATCAGATGCTAGAGAAAAACATTAAAAATTGAACCTAGATTATACAGTCCTCAGACCTGCATTAAAAATGCAGCATCATATCCAGATATGTACCAGTTCAAAGATGGGTAATGCTTATTTCCAGAAACTCTGAAAGACCTTAGGAATCGTCTGTTTAACCCTTTAGCTACTACAGCGGTTGTGCAGTTTCACTACTGCTGAGTGCTATCGTATCAGTTACTGAGACTACTGAGGCTGTTTGCTAGGCTGAATACTAGAGCATCATCATGGCTGACTACAGAAACTGACAATAAAAACATGGTTACATTTATATTCATTATTTCATTAGTTTTTGCTGGATTTCAGTGAAATAAAAAAACAGCTTACCTTGTATAGTGTCTGTTATTCATGTATTTCCACTTTATTTACTCCTGCATCCCATCATACAAGAAATCCCAGTCACGTAAACTGTTTTGAATCTCACAAAATAAATCCTCATCTGATTCAAAATCACTTACATCTAGTGTTGAAATGGGATTAACATCAATATCTGATCCATTTTCTAAGAATGATCCATTAAACTCTTCAATATCGCTTGCACTGAACCTTCAAAGTCGCTCATATCTGAATCGGAATCCATTTTTGTTTATCTCAACTACACGTGTTTCGTACATTGCAGGAAAGCCCTTCCTGCGTGTCTTAATTTAACCTCTCAGCTTTCAAACTTGTATCAAAATGTTCAGTAACCAGTACTTCCAACCAATCAAAGTTTAGTTAACATAGCGGTCACGTCCGCATTGATGCGACACTGGGGTTTCGAGTACTGCAGAACTACGTGCACATAAGCGACACTGGGGTAGTAAACGAGGCTTATCGACACTGCATATATGTGTCAGTGGGGTTCAGGAACTATTTACAGGTGACGCTTAGATGCGGTAGTCGTAGCTAAAGGGTTAAAGACCTGATGACCCATCTGGTTTCAGTAAAAAAGAAATATATTTCATGTCAACAAAATGTGTAGTCATACCTGTTGACAAAAATGTTGACTAGCCTATGTTTCAAAACTGATTTGTGAATTCTGTATTATTGTAGAAAATCGCAATTTGAAATTTTGTGTTTAAACGTCTTTCACTTCATATTGCCTTCTTGATTTTAATTGGTGCTTCTACGTATTTGGTTCATAGATCTGATTCATTAGCACACCATTCAGAATGCACTTTAGTATGTCTTCAGAATGAACAAATTATCAGTTGGAAAGCCTACTTTTTCTGCTGGTGTAATGTGATGTCTGATTGGTCAATTTAGCATCATTGATTCACTGTTATTGGTTTTCAGATATCCTAGCATGAAACCCTGTCATGTTTTGTTCATAATAATCCTAATCTGCCATCAAATATGGTTGCCGTTATTAAAATGGGAAAAACCTTAAGTGACATCTCAAAACTGCTCAACAGAATTTGACCAAATTTGACAGGAAGGTATAATTGAATCAGTTGTCAAAAATGGCCATCATTAAAAAAATATAAAAATCTGTGGATAACGTGTTCTCAAAAGCCTCAAAACAGAATTTTACCAAATTTGACAGAAAGCATGCTGGAATCAGAACCTTTTAATATTTTTTTAAACAAATGATGATGATCCACTGTTGGATATGGCTACCATTACTAAAAATTTTATTTTTAAAAATAAAACTCACTATGGCAAGTTTGCCAGTTATTTTAAGTAGTCACCTGATGATGCCACATTAGTACATCTTGTGACACTTTAATCCTAAAGTCCATTGTAATAGAACTTAATGAAAAAAAATAAATAACATAGTTTGACAGAGCATTCTAGCTTCAGAGCCTTTCACTTGAGCATGGGTATGTTTAGGCACAGACCAACTGTGTCAATTAAATTTT
Organism: Megalonaias nervosa; assembly: GCA_016617855.1. Classification (NCBI taxonomy): domain Eukaryota; kingdom Metazoa; phylum Mollusca; class Bivalvia; order Unionida; family Unionidae; genus Megalonaias; species Megalonaias nervosa. The sequence goes on along the minus strand of JAECUM010005816.1, from coordinate 108,485 downwards.
CCAAATTTGTTTTGAGATGTTGTACTAAATCAGGAAGTTTCATCTTACAGTATTTTCCAGTGTCCTGTACTTTCCAGTGTTTTGTCTGTCATCTGAACATTAATATAATTGCATCTTTTTCAATCTGTTTCCTTGGTCCCTTGCACCAAATTATAAATGGTAGTGTAAAGGGTCTGTGTGTCAGCCTATATCTACAACCAAGTTTGTAACCAAATATTTAATACATTCACGAGTCAGAATGGATCAAAATGGCAGCAGCCTTAAATTGCTTACTATTAAGTACTTGTCACAGAAAAAGATTAAGTTGAATTACAGATCTGCCAACCGTTACGATTTTGCCATAGGTCTTGTGGAAATTACCCATAAAATACGGAATAAAAGTACAAATTATGGAAATACAAATGCAGTCAAATCCGGACACTGGCTTGTCTGTTTGATTCCGATACAGGATTCATACTAGATTCATTGGAATTGATCAGGGAAGGAGACTAAATTTACCAAAATGCCTTAGATGCTTTAAACTGCAGATATTTTGTGATACGAAACAGCTACATGATCAAGATGTTGTCTTTATGACATCAAATAAATGAGTCAGGATGAAAGAGACAATAAACATCATAAAAGTTTTAATAGTACAGAAGAGTCAAAGTGATTCCTAATAGTTTGTCCCTTAGAACACAAATATTTCCTCTCCATTATTAGAGAATAGTGAAGATAAGATCTGTTACGTTGACAAAGACTCTGAAAACAAATTTATTGATGAAATCGATTGTTTCAGTTTCATAGATGTTAATGAAAAGAAAAATGAAGAAGCAAAGACATACAATCTGTTGATTCTGTCTTATGAATTTTTTAAAATAAATACTTTAAACAACAATAAAAGTATTTTTAGTCAGATTTATTACCGTTTTCACATATTTTCAGAAAACTGCAACTTGATACATTAATGAAATTATTTTTATTTGATTTGGAGGACTTGATGGTATTCTACATGATCAGTTGATTCCCATGTGAGTTGGCAATGCTGGAAAACTAATTAGGTCGACCTCTGCATTAAAAGGAATTATGCCAGTCCACCATCACCATCACATTTGTTGGCTGTTACTAAATATAGAGAAATATTGCATAACTTTGACAGGATACTTGCATAGAGGCCTCTCAGTACTTTTCAGATGCTGCTGATGCGTTATCAAATATGGATGATGGTATAAAAATTGGAGTAATATTGAACAAGTTGATTTCAAAACATGCAGTCAGTAGCATTGAAAGAAATCTCTACAGAAAACATCTTGTTTAGATTTTAGAACTCTTAAATGCAATGTGTGTATCAGTGCGGGGGGGGGGGCATTTTTTTAAAACAAAATCTTGGTTATATTATGATGAAGACATGCACCAAAACAGTCTTTATACTAGGTCAGCTAAAGAACTGCTTGAGACTACATTAGGGACCTGAATGTAACTGTCAAGTCAGAATATCAATAAATATTCCTTATTTGTCAAAACTGGCTTAAATAAGTAAATATTCACTTCATCACACCAGTGTGAGAGTATATTAGTAACCTTGACATTGGCTACAAGATGGAAATATGTATTGTGGCATTAAAAATGGAACACTAACACTTCCAACTCAATATGTTGGACTTGCCCGTGGACAAGTGACTTGGAAACTTGAGCTTGCCAGAGCCGAGTTCTAACTTATCCCAGGAGTTGATTTATAAATTGCTGCTATTGCTGTCACAGGTACGAGGATCATGAAATTTACAGGTGTACTGGCAGTGTTTACTTTTCAGGCTTAATGTGTGTTACCGTACACTTTGACATGATAGGTAATTCCAGATTTTGGGTGAAGATCGCAACATGCATCAAGTTGTTTAAGGGTAAAATATTTTTATTATTATCTGTTATTATTACTTACCTATTTTTTTTTTATTATTACCTTATTAATATTTTTATTATTTCAATGTGGTTTCTGTGATCTTGTTTACATGGGTATACAAGTTCCATGCCTCTTGCTGTCTACAGCATTTCAAAATGGAAGCCCTTCAATACATCCTCAAAAATTGCAAGTTTTGGCATGGTCATACTGGTCCTTACAAATTGAAAATATGCTTACTTTTTATTAAACCTTAGTAAGGCTGGAAAATTTGCTTGCTTTTGTTATTAAAGAAAGTAAAGTTCATTAAAAAGTCCTGGTATGTTATTTTTCTAATTTTTCCATAGTTAGTATCGGCTTTATTGTGAGGGTTACTAGCAGATTTTTATGTTCAATAAACAAAGAACTCAAATGGAAGCTGGAAACGGAAATCAGGATACCAATCAGCACACCTCAGAAGAATCCATTGACTCTTTATGAGTATGGAATTGGCAGGGTTGTGACAATGTTTGGTCCTTACATTCAAGACATTTTTCCTTATAAATTCCTTACAAAGTTTTTACCCAGTATTATCATAAAATGGTCTGAACCATGGTCCAGAACGAGATATTCGCTGCCTTAGAAGCAGTACCGGTAACTCTTACTACAAGGACCACTTGGATAATCCATGTATTTGGCACCAGAAGTTGTAGTTCAATTTTGTATTTGTATTTTGTTAAAGAGATTTAACCATGTTCTTTGCATTAAACGCATACAATTTTATCTCCAGGTTGTGACTTTACAAGAAGCCAAACTTCTGTTGAAGGAGGACGACGATCTTATAATTTCTGTTTATGACTACTGGCTAAACAAAAGACTCAAAACGGTATGTGGTCATGTACGTACGTGGATTTTATTTACTTACTGAAGACATTTGGCAGAATATGCAGAATAAAAATTTGACAGCAAGCTTCTGGACATCATTAGAGCATCCCTCATGTATTACAAATAGGAGAGATGAGGTGGTATCTTGTTCAGAGTGAATGCCTTGCCAGTATCCACTAACAGTGGATTACGTTCTAACCTTCTTGTTGAGTGTATCAACTTCCTACCTATGAGAAAGAACTCTTTCTTTTTTTTGTGACCACCAGAATCTTTTTAATAATGTAACAGCAAAGAAAACATTTAACTTTTTAAAAGAGTGTGGCTTATATAACAGATTTTGACTCCATAATTTAATGATTATAAATTTTCAACATATTTTTTTATTTTATATACTTTTCAAAAAACTTGTAACATACACTTTTTATTGTGCAGGATTGTATGTTAACTTTCCTTTGGAAAGTTTGAGATGTGTTACAATTCTCTGCATGCATCAGAAATGAGTGTTACATGTTGAAGATATTGCATTGATCCATCAGAAATAAGTGTTACATGTTTATGATCTTGCATTCATCCATCAGAAATTAGTGTTACATGTTTATGATCTTGCATTCATCCATCAGAAATAAGTGTTACATGTTTATGATCTTGCATTCATCCATCAGAAATAAGTTATATGTTTATAATCTTGCATTCATCCATCAGAAATAATTGTTACATGTTTATGACCTTGCATTCATCCATCAGAAATGAGTGTTACATGAAGATATTGTGTTGATCCATCAGAAATAAGTGTTAATGTTTATGATCTTGCATTCGTCCATCAGAAATGAGTGTTACATATTCATGATATTGCATTGATCCATCAGAAATAAGTGTTAAATGTTCATGATCTTGCATTCATCCATCAGAAATGAGTGTTACATATTCATGATCTTGCATTCATTCATCAGAAATAAGTGTTACATTTCCACTATACAGCATTCGTCCATTAGAAAACTTGTGTTTACCAAAATTTATTTTATTTTCAGCAACATCCCTTGATATTGCAAGTGAAAACAGAAAAGCGTGACGGTTCAACAACTAACAATCCATATGTGGCATTCAGGAGAAGGACGGAAAAAATGCAAACAAGAAAGGTGCTTGTATACATAGGCTGCACCTTCTGAATACCATGTATGATAAACCAGTTTGACATGGATACTCGTTAATATAAATGAGGATATTGTCTAATTGCATAGTGAATTTGGCAAGTATTTGATTGTAGATGGTGTAGATTATAACCAAATAATGTGAGCAGATATTTGCAGTTATTTAAATTGAGCAGATTTACGTTGAAATTCTCCACTCTTAATTCACTGAATTGAGTTGCAGTTTAATTTTAAAAGTTTGCTAATATAGTTTATTACTTAATTCCCAAAGAATGGTAAAGCATTCAGCATTGTTTGGCTCATGATGATCAGTATTTTCAGAGGTTTTGATTGCTGATATTACATGTTGAAGTGAGCTTGCATCCAGAATATTGTTTTCTGTGCACATTCTGTTTAGTTATCTTTTGACAAACATGCTGTTAAAATAATAGATGAATCATAAATTATTTTGGTTTCTGCACATTCTTGGATACACATCGGTCAAGTCAGATCACAGACCAATTTGCTTTAGTGTTTTTTCAGTCTTCTTGATACAGCAATAGGTTTAATTATCATTCTACATGTTGATGATGTCAAAAAAGAACTTAAATTTTAATCTTCTTATAAAAATGATCTATAAATTACAAGTCCATTCAACAGTATGAAGTATTAAATTTTGACTTTAAAGATTATGTAAAATATTTCATGACACTGGAATTTATTGCAATTCCTCACTCTGGTAATCTGGTTGAAATGATGCTTTCTTGAATCTCGGCAGTTGACCATCTAACCACACTTCAGTGACGAAGTTATTTTTCATTCAGTTAATGCTCAGTATTTGAGACCCGTTGACCAGAAGAGTGCATGGGATGGTGGTCCCTCTGTCTTCTGATGTCCATCTGTTAGCAGAAATTTGTTACCACTACTCCTCCTAAAATACTTGAAGGGATTGCAATGAAACTTGACACACACATTCATCCCATGGTTTACTTGGTGTTGCTCACACATCCAGTTTGGCAGCAAAAGCAGCCATCTTGAAAATTTTGTAAACACCAATCCTCCTGATGGATGACTAAATCATCTTTGGGTTTTCACTACAAGACTTCTTGTGATATGTACTTGATCCTAAATGAAAATGGTGCCAATCTGACATCCTGGATGACTGCAAGAGCAGTCATCATGAAAATCTTGTTAATGCTAATAATAATGAATGACTGGTCATATCAACACTGGGTTTTGCATTTAGACTTTTTGTGATCTCTGGCTGGTTGTACATGAAAATGGTGCCAAATTGATGTCCATTATGGCAGCCATGTTGAAAATCTAGTCATCACAACTCCTGATTGGACTTTCTGATGAACGACTTCTTATGATGTCTAATTAAACTTAAATGAAAATAATACTGATTTGGGGTCCAGTATAGCCTCCACAGTTATCTTGAAAATCTTGTTATGGCTACTCCTTCTACATGGATGGTCATATCAACATTGAGTTTTCATTTTAAAAAAGCTTCCTATGATGTCTAGTTTGTCCTCTATGAAAATGGTGCTGATCTGAAGTCCAGTATGGTCTCCTTGAAGGCCATCTTGAAAATCGTGATGCAACTCCTCATGAACAGAAGGTTATATTGATGTGGGGTTTTCACCAAAAGACTTCTTATGAAGTCCCGCTGGTCTTAAATGAACATGGTGCCATACAGTCTGGCCATCACATCAGAGGTTGCCAATCTGATGTCTTATCGCTGCTTCTCATGAATGTATGGTCACATCAGTATGAGATTTTCAGTCTGATGTTTAATATGGCTGCCACAGCATTTGAGCAAGAAAGTCTCCTTAGCACTGCTCCAGCTGAACGAAAAATCATATTGACCAAAGACTTGTTATAGTGTCTACTTTATCAGAAATGAAGATGGTTTATCTGGGGCCATAATGTCCAGCTTAAAAGTATTGTCACTATTACCACTGAGTGGATAGTGGTGGAATTTTCACTAAAAAGACTCCCTATCATGTTAGGTTGACCTGAAATTATAATGGTGCTGATCTGACGTCCAGTGTGTGGCCATCTTGAAAATCTTGTTTTAGCTGCTCTGAAAAGGAAACTCAATTTCACATGCAGTTTTCATCAGAAGAGTTCTTATGGCGTCTACTTGGTAATAAATAAAATCACTATCCCTTAATATGACCTCCAGTGTGGCTGTCATGAAAATATTCTTATCTCTACTCCCTAATAGATTGCTATGTGACTTCTTATGATACCTAGTCAGTCCTACATGAAAATGGTGCTGTTGTACATTCAGTATTGCTGCCATGGTAGCTGTTGTGAAGATCTTGACAACACACTCCAAGAATGGGTGATCACTATGACATGGAGGTTTTTGACCGAAATACATCTACTTTGACCTAAATGAAAATGGTATCAATCTGACATAATTTATCCACCACAGCATCTAATTTGAAGATCTTCTCGTTGTTGAAAAACATCAGAGTTAGTTTCACTCGGTAGTTAAAAAGAAGAAATGGTTTTATTTTCAATTCCTGGAAATTCTTTTTGCCCAGGAGAGTGTTAAAGGGACTTATGTTTAATATTGAAAAGTTGCATGCATTTATTGGTAGTTGCTTTATATCCTCAAATTTATTAAGAATTAGCATCACTATGCCTGTACTCACTAAATTTTATGAAATTTTCAGAATCGAAAGAATGATGAAACATCCTATGAAAAGATGCTTAAGTTACGACGGGACCTGAATCGAGCACTGTAAGTGGAAATACATTATTATATTTCTTATAAATTGTTGACCATAATCTAGCTGTTATTTTTTGAGGAAATCTTTCAGGTTTTGAATTGTGAAAGATTTTATTTAATAGTACCATGAAGATTTTTGAAAGCCACCTGTTCACCAAGTTTAGTAAACTAAATTATAGCTGTTCATTCAGCTCACCTTGTTAAAATTGAGATTATTGATGACTTCCCAAAAAAATTGCTGATTAGTTGTGATCAGACTTGGTATGATTGTTCTTAAGGATATGTTGAACTATCATGTTCAAATTGGGTTTCCTAGCTTTTGTGCATAGTCCATAACAACTAAAATGGGAAACTTATTTTCAGCTTCTCCAGAACATCTCTGCCAGTTTTAATCAAACTTGGTAGGAAAGTTTCTTAGCTTGTTTATTTCAAAATTGTGTCTGTGGTGACATTCCTTAACAATTAAAATGGAAGGCATATTTTTGACTTACTCAGCATATCAGTGGATTCATTCAAACTTGATAGTTATGTTTCTTACGACATGCTTTGTAACAATTAATACCTGATTGGCTCCCTTGTGACAAGGTGACTTCCACAGCAATAGTATGGAAAATCTCTTCGGAACTTATTCTCTGGAACAGCAAGGAACCAGTTTTGATCAAATGTATTAGGAATGTTTGTTAGGGCATGTTCTGTCAAAATTGTGTCCAGGCTGACTCCCCAGGCACTGGTGTAGTTTCAGAGGAATGGACATCTTTCAATCCAATGCATGTGTCTTGTTGCTTAGTTTGACGTTTAAACCAGTGCATGATAAGTGAGCACTATCTAGTCAAATTGGGCTTTACTGAACATAGTCATTTATTTTATATTAAAACTAAAGATGATACAGACTCCTTGTAAGATGATGTTTCTCAGAAAAAAAGGCAATTTATGAAATTGTAAACTTGAGGACAGGTGTGAGAAAAATGAAATTTTTATGTATGTTGTCTGGTTTCTCTCCTAAATCAACATAAAGTTAAACCCCAACAGTCAGTACTCCTTTACTTGGGGCACTTTGATTGAGGCCTTTAAATTCCCTGGTTTCTCTCCTTAAGTGGTAGTGTTGCACATACAAGTGCACAATTTCTATCTCTTTCTCACACACATGCACATACTGACAGTATAATGAACTTGATCAGTAAATAGGGCTGTCACTAAAACAATATTCATTTTTGAGACTTGAGTGTATGTAAACAAACACTGGACTATCTGCATGTATTCTGTACATACTCGTACATTGACTGCAACCAAAAACAACATTGTCCCTGATCTACTGTCACATAATTTGCTGCAAGGTTAGGATTGATGCTGTTTGTTCTACTGATTACTCCTAACAAACTGCACAGACCCAGATCTGCCAGTGCATTATCCGACAGCAGATCTGCGTCAGTGCAGTTTGCGATCAGATACGACTTGCAAGCCTCTATCTGTATACAGTACCTTGCATCCAGATTTAAATACATTTTGAATTGGAAGTAGGAATTTTTTTCAAATACATTGGCATCTTCCTGAATGTTAAGTTGAGTTACGCTTGATGTTAATCCCATTACATATTTATGGTCTTCAAATTGTGTTGTCCTTTATATGGTACATAATTTGCAATTTTGTGCACCTTATTTGCTGGGATCTCTTGCATTGACTTTCAAATAAAAGAAAAGAGCTTGACAGACGTTACAGAATGGAAATTAGTTGGATTATTATGGATAAAAATAACTAATGTGCAAGTTACAGTATCACTGTGGAAGGTCAATGTCAGCATGTATTGAACATTTTTATATTCAGGACACTGTTGGAGTTCATAAAAAGGAGAGAAAAAGCAAAGAAAGAAATGTTGCAGTTGACGATAGAAGTCCTTGAGAAGAGGTGAGAGACATTTTAAATGTTAATTTGTGGATTTTTTCAGCATCAGATTGAGCTTTCACCTACTATGTGGGAATTAGGAATCAGCAATTCTAAATGATCATATCCCAGAAATCTGTCTGTGCTGGACCTTTATCAGTTTGCAAAAAAAATATAAGAGATTCAGTTAAACTGAATTCATAAATTGGACACACTGTATGACCAATTGAAATGTACTATTTGTTTTGCTTCAGGAGCAGTATTAAGGGATACTGAGCTCATCAAATTTTGTTGGTGGCCCCTTAAATTGTGAAGTCTTGTTTGTCTTGAATTCACATTGTTTTATATATAAGAAAGTGTGCCATTGGCCCATCACAAACAGCTGTATGGTTTTCTGCACTTGAGGGATTCCTGCTACTAGCAACTGTTTTGAGATGGGGGGGGTGAGAGGTCAGGAAGATTAATATTTATCCAGGTCACTAATCCTGACGGAGATGGGGGACGTGCAAAGGATAATTTCAATCTGTCATCAACATATTAATGCTTCAAAACCATTTTAGTCTGGTATATTCACAAGACCCACAAAAATGCTTGCATATTACAGGCAGACAAGCATATACATATACAATCAAATGATCCATTCTTTCAGGACAAGTGTAAGATATTGCATTATTTTTCCTAATTGAAAACATTTTTCTTTGCATTGTGGTATGTGGCTCATTCTCCATTCAGCTTTGAGTTGGAAGAATGCTCTGGAGTTTATTAATTGTAGATTATGCGAGAGCCATTGTCTTTCCCACAATTCATTTTCCAAAAGATTTTTCCAAAATAGATTGACAACAAACTTCCTTGCCATAAACTTCTGCCCAACTTGCTTGAATTCACCTCCATTCTAAGGTCATCTTGGCAAGTAAAACCAGTTGTTTAGGGAACAGTAACCAAGCCCAGATTGCAAAGACAATTGATATATTTTTAGCCAAGTGAAATTATTTTTGTTGCCAATTTTTATGTAGGAAGAAAAAACACAAAGATTGTTATACTAGGGCTATTGGGTCAGAATTGGAATCTTTGCCCCGGTGATTTTAATGTATTAGGGTGAAGGGTCAACTTTACTCATTCAGGAAACAAAAAATTAGTACTTTGTATTAGAAATTATGTTATGCATGTTATCTGGAAATGAAGCTCTTGAACAGTATCTTGTGTTTTCCTTCTCGATGTCTTAAGTCAAAACTTTTAAATAAGAGAAATTGTCACATTTATTGGATTAGATGATAGCGTTTTGTCATAAGCAACTACTTTTTAATATTCATTGTATAAGACTGTTGTATTTGTCTTGAGGTATGGCATGGAGGACTTTGAAGGTCGCTTGTTGGAGGAAGCGGAGGCAATACGGCACAAGCTACCTCCCTTCATTCCACCCTTCTCATACAAAGACTGGGGTCAGGTGAGTATGAAGAGAAAGTCTTTTTAAAAAAGCAAGAAATAATGTCTTGTTTAGGCAGTAATTAGATGAAATGTTAAAAGCACCTGTAGACAGTTTCTCCATGCACAATTAGTCTCTGATACAGCCCCATGATAGTTCCCCACATAAAATCAAAGCCAGTGTAGCCACTATTTTACTGCTTCGGGCAATTAATATAGGTAGTTCATAATCTTAATGTGAATAAATTAACAAAACGTAGTACACAAAATTAAATCAGATTTTTAGTTTTATTACTCGTCAGAGCTTCATATTCTTTGGCAAGTATTTTATTCAACATTTCAGGTGAATATTTGTGCTTGTGTATCAAATGTACTGTACAATAACCTGTATTTTTGCTTTTCTAACAAACAAGGTTTTGGAACAATTAAAAGCAAACAAAAATATTCAGAACCAAATCATTTTATGGAGGTGGCAATATCTGTTCCTTGAAGTTCAGTTTCATTTATATAGATGTACTTTATTTTTCAATAATTACACTTCAGTCAGTTCAGCTGCATATAATAGCACAATGCTTTTCTCATTTCAAGTGATAACATCCCTTGATTTAGTACATGGTCATATGTCTAGTTCAGATGTTATGGAAGAGTCTCAAAATAGAAATATTTTGATTATCAAAATCCAGATTTTCTAAACCAGAATGTTTTTGATTCCATTCAGTAGGGGTTGTAAATGATTCTTGAACAAAAAAATCATTTTCGTCTAGGAAAAACCTGGAAAAGACATGACAGTTTTTTGTTTTAAAAAGCATTGAAACCCTGGTCTTGTCAGCATCTGTTTTCACTAAGAGACTTCCTAACAGTGTCTAATTGTATACCTAAATGAAATGATGCCAGTCTGATGTCCAGAATGGCTGCCACAACAGCCATCTTTGAAAAAATGTTTCACTATTCCAGAACAGAAAGTAATATTGACATGAGGTTTTTGTCAGAATTCTTGTGATGCCAAGTTGTTCCTCAGTGAAAATGGTTGCCATTCACACATCCAATATGCCTGTCATGGTGACCATCTCCTAAGTTGAAATGCTGCCAATCTTGCATTGAATATGTCTACCACAGCAATTAGTATAAATATCCTATAAATCACTGGAAAATAGCGGAGATAGTTTCAATACTCCACAGTTATAAGGAAGAAATGCACTCGACTTGAATTCCTGGATATTTTCTTCTTGACTAATAGAGGGATTCTTGTTTGACTTTGGTTCATGATTTCAGCCTCATAGTCTCTCTTAAGGACAAATCAGAGTTGTCCTAATTTTTGCAAGTTGAAGCTTTCTGTGTGCTACTTTAATAACTCTGGTTTCGGTCTAATAAAACTGACTAAAATCTGTACATTGAAAATCAGAAACTTTCTGCATCATTTTCCAGACAAAACTTTTGTTTCATTTATCTTGTGTTTTGTTTTTAGAAAGTAGTGCATATAGTTTCAGAAGGAGATGGGGATAATTAAAAACTGACAATTATAAAAACAGGTTTACATGATAACCTTTTGTAGTAAATTCACTTTTCATATATTTGTATATAATGCATTGTGAATTAACACAGTTAGAATTGAATATGAAGAACAAAAATTTAAAATTTGCAGACCAGAATCTGTTGACCACAACCCAGGTACTATCCATGCTGCACGACCAATTTATGGGATGGGGGTAGATTGGCATGTCCTTAATATAAGTGCAGGACAGTAAACAACTGCTGTTCATACACCCATATGATATCATACTTGCCTCGTTTCAAAATGGACATATCCCATATTTACAGAGAGCTTAGTTTCGTCTGTAAAGATATTGATTACAAGGAATTAAAGACGTCAGTTAATGGTGTCACATTTTTTGTATACTGGACCAGTCATTGTTCTATTAAAACTTTACATTTGGTGGATTTTGAGAAAAGGTGGGCAAATTATAATAGCAGTCAGAGACTACATATATGGGCTGAGTGAAGACCAATTAAATATCTCTGGAATTCAGAATGCAAATGATCAGTGTGCAAAGATATGCCATTACATGTAAATCAATAAATATCTCCATGGTGTCTTAATTTTTCAGGAAGAAGTTGTTGTCAAAAAGAAAAGAGAATATAGGAAAAGGAAACATAAACAACCAAATAATCTGTCACAGAATAATCAAACCACTAGTGCTCATCAACCATTGTATAATGATGTGGACATCCTTCACCATGGAGATGTATACACATCAGAAGAAGAAGGGCTTTCGCCAGTAAGTATTGGTGCTTTCTGTCTGCCAGTGTTGGCAGATAACAAGGCATAGTTGTCACTTCGCAGGATGTAGCATTGCTTTTATCAGACTTTATCTATATGAAGTAATTGAAATAATTATTAAAGTTAATGGGTAGTTTCTTTTCATTATTCCTTAAACATTTTTTCCTTTCTCTGTTCAGAATTTTGAGCTTATATTCTGTAACAAATTCACAGTTCCAGAACGGGACCAAAATTATTATTGTTAAATGTTCAGGGTAAACCCAGCTATCAAAGCATACTGCTAAATGACGGCCATTGTTTAAGTCATTCCCTCTCATTTTGCATAGATGATTCATGGAAGTGGAAATTGCAGACTTAACTATGGCTGTACCAACTACAGCTGCATATGTACATTGATGCCATGTCTCTTTTTTTTTTTTTTCCCACAGATGTCTCCATCTGATCATGAAGATGAAAATGATCCAGATGGAATTTTTGCATTCAGAAGGAAAAAACATTGCAGTTATTATGCTGTAAGTATATGTGTGTGTGTGTGTGTGTGTGTGTGTGTGTGTGTTCCCCCCCCTTTGAGAGTTTTATCAAGCCTGGAATGCTACCCCACAAAGCTTCTGAAATGCAGCTTCTACTCCATAATGCTATTAGAAACAAGCTTAAACCCATGGTTGGTTGATTCTGTATTTACTCTCCACATGGAATGACCTTAATTTGAGTAGGTATAAATATTTGAGTAGGTATAAATACATAGGGGTAAGCAAACAAATTTTACAGTACAGTTTTGCTTGCCCATTGTAATAACTGAGTGGCCCTGCATGTCTGGTTTTACATTTGATGCAGATGTGGTCTTTCAGAAATCAACTCTGATGCATTTTAATCGGGACACTATAATCAACAAGCAAGGGTACTGTATTTGCTTCCTTATAAAGCAAGACTAAATACCAGGACCCAGATGTGCCAGCACTTAATGGGTTTGTGCAGTTTGCACTTGGACTAGACTTTATAAATGAATATATATGGTATGCTTATGCTTCTGCTAAAGCAATTCTATCCCAAAAAAAACTTTGAGGTTTTTTTTATATGCCCACCACAGGTTGAAAGGTATTAGATCGTTTTGTGCTATTTACATCGTAACCTTAAGTGCAATTTAAAGTAGGAGTGCATTTGTTTATTCAGAGGTAAGCTTTTTATATTAAAAATGTATGTTCTATGTTACGATAGTTTACTCTAAGCAGGTTAACACCGTATTGTACAGTAAAGATTATTTTTTCATTTCACAGGGGATGGGGATTTATTTTAAATGTTATAACAAAGAAACATTACAACCAAATCTTCTGCTACTTTTCAGAATATTTATGTTGATGTACATGTCGATGACATTGGACATACCAGTAGTAAATGAGTATTACCAATTCGTCCAAAGTGTCAATATACATGTATACAGTATGCACCAGCCTGAAAGAAAAATTATCAATAGTCATTTGTTCTTCATTAATCTGAGATTTTTATTTACATCTTTATTAGAGGTGTGCAGATGATCATAAAGAATAATAGGCGCATCACTCTGAGCTGTATGTGCAGACTAATGCAGGGGTCTCACACATGGCCCGCATGCCACATGCAGCCTGTGGAGTTATTTCCTGTGGCCCGCAACAACAACCAGAATTTGTAAAATAAACAATAATGCACATTTTTTCTTCACAGCCAGGCATTTTAGATAAACATTTGAGTGATGCATCGTTTACTTGTTTCAAACATTTCAACTGGCTACCTTTTCAATGTATTAAAAGGTTTCAGTGATGTGGCCTTCAGGCCATTGTACTAGTCCTCATGGTGCCTTTGTGGTGATTTGAGTTTGGAACTGTTTGCTCTGATGTATGCTACATTGTCTAGATCATCGCAGGTACAACAGCTGTCACTAAAAGTAGCATGAAAATCTGTTGCTTCAGAGTGGTCACTAATTTCACATCATATTCAGTTGTTGGTATCACAGATGTGAGAATGTCACTAATTTAATTAATATAATCAAAGAAATCAACATCCTCATTACCAGACTCAAATAGGCATAATGCATCATGAACCAAAGCAAGCATAATGTTATCATTGGTAATGACAACTGTTTGCTCCCTAAACCTGCGTTAATAAAACAATTTGCAAAACAGGCATATTTGGATTAGAACATGTCAGCACTTTGACTTACAGGATGCATATTTATTCAAAATACAGGTATAGAATCATAGCTAAAGGGTATTTCTAAATTATTTGGTCAGAAATATAGAAAACCATTTCTTTCCATGCTTTGATTGCATTGAACCTGTAACACGCAATTCTAAATTACCTATTATGAATCAGGTGTGATTATCACACTTTTGTCAACTTGCATCTTTGTTCTGCCTTGGTTATTTCAGTGGCCACCATTGTTTACCTGGATTTGTCACATTCGGTGAGAAAAGCATTGTAATTGAGCCAGTTTTCTCTGATGGACCAGCTGGGCTGAACGCTATAACCAATTCAACTGTGTAAGAAAGGAATATTATATTCTAATTAGTAATCTGGTGTGGAAAATTAAACTCCAACATTCTAATGGTGTTTTATCCAAGAACATAATACACAATCTATACATGTAGACAAGTAGGTATTAAACAAGTGGACTGGCTCCAGGAAACTATTATATGTTTGATAGGGCTAACAATGTAGTCATTTATTAAATTAATCTTCTCTTTTTCAGCCTTTACTAAATCGCCTGGGAAATTGGTCCTGGTGTGGTCAGGATGAAGGTGGAACAGGCAATAAAAAGTACTGCTACAACCTGGTTTCCTTATCACAGCCTCCCAAATGTATAGGATTTGCACGTCGGAGAATAGGGCGGGGAGGCAGGTATGTACCTTAGGATTTTATTTAGCAACAGCACACAATTTACACAAAGCAGCAGAAGTTTATGGGTCTTCACTTGCAAATGTGCAAGGCTACAAGAGAGTTGTATGTTATTACCCACCTGAAGGCTTTGGGATGTGTAATGGGTCATAAAATAGGGAAGAAACCAATCTAGCCACCCAACTGAAGTTGAATCTACCATCCAAGGTGTAGAGAGGTGCATTTCCGATGTGAAATCATGGATGACATGTAACAAGCTGCAGATGAATGATGATAAAACTGAAGCCATTCTGATTACAACACAAAGACTTTCTCATTCACATCCTTTAACTCAGACAATAAATATCAGCAACACCTACATTAAATTCACACAGTCAGTATGAAACCTAAACGTTACTCTCGACAGTACTCTCTGCATATCTTGAGCTGAGATGCATCAGCTCCATTTGCAAGTATCTTTCAGTTGATGCCACTAGAACACTTGCGTGTTCCTTAGTACTTTCAAGACTGGACTATTGTAACTCAATTCTGTCTGGTTTGTCTCAATATCTACTCCAGAAACTTCAAAAAGTTCAAAACACAGCTTCTCGGATCATCCTTAGAGTACCATGATCAGAGCACGCCTCCCCCCTGCTCTGTACCCTACACTGGCTATCCATTCAATCCAGAATTAAACACAAAATTTGTTCTCTGTGCTACACTTCACTGACGGGCTCTAGTCCACATACCTATCTGACCCCACCCATGTGTACACACCAGCAAGATACTTACGCTTCTCTTCTGACACTCGTATTCGCATTATTCCCACTATGAAAATGAAATCATATGGACAACGTTCTTTTGCATGCCAGGGCCCAGCAACGTGGAACGAATTGCCCACTGAACTCAGACACAAAGACACAGTGATCTGATTCAAGAGCGCTCTTAAAACTCGCCTATTTCAACTGCAAGAAGAGACTTAAAGACCTAATAATGTTTCCTTACCTTAAATATTTACAGCATGTTTTCTGTTCTCTAATTTCGTGGTGTTTGTTTTTATTTTTGTAATCATATCATTATATATGTTTCTTTAAGTGTTGTCAAATGTTGTAAAGCACTTAGAACTTCTAAAGATTAGGCACTATACAAAGTCATCATCATTATTATTATTATTGTCCAGAGATAAGTCCGATGATCATTTTCCAGCTGAGAAGTTCTTTGACATTCTAAAAGAGTCCTGTTTATAGTAGAAATCGGACTTTGTCTTTTTAGGATTTTACCCCATTTTATGTCTGCCATAATGTTGTTCTTTATGCTGTTAACGTTGTCTGTCCATTGTTCCATTCTGTATTTCATTTCCACACAGTAATGCATGTTCTTGACCAAACTTTGTATCTCACTTGCACTTGGAGTAAAGAACAAGTCTGTTGATTTCGGGGGCACAAAATTCAAGGTCACAGAATGAAATAAGAAATAAGATTGGTTTCCTCTCAATAACATCCGATTTACATCATATACTTGGATCAAATTTTTAGATGACTTACACATGGGGGGAGGAGGAAACCTATTTGATTTTGAGATCAAAAGGTCAAAGCCGTTCTGACTGAAAAAGGTTTTCCTTGTAATAACGTTAGTTCAACATCACAGACCTGCTCCAAATTTTGTGAACAGCTTACACTTCGAGGGAAGTAAAAGCTAAATTGATCTGAGGGTCAAATACCCCAAGCTTATTTCTCTGTAACTGAAAGAAAAGTGGTTTCTACAAACGGATCTCAATCATCTGCAAAGAGGACTATTAAACAAGAAGCTTGCATATAATCAGCTGTTCACAGTTGACTTGTTTTAAATATTGATTAGAACAGTTTGTTTATTTTGCTCAAACATTTATATTTTCATTATGTTACGATGTCAGTCCAGATGTTATAAAATTGGTTTTTGCACAGTAAATTGACCTGTGCACCATATACATTAACCTGACTCTGTTGATGGCTTGCACAGTAGTTGAGGAAGAACCCTTTTGATTTCAGGCTCAAAAGCTGAAAGATCAGGGTCACTTTGAAAACAGAAAAATTATTTCTGCACAATAACTTGAGTTTTCCACTAACCACAATTCCCAAACTCTGTGGATAGAAAGGAAGAACCTTGGCAATATCAGGATCAAAAGGTCATGGTCAAGGTCACCAAAGGAAGAAAAATGGTTTCTGCACAGTAAATTGAGTTCTCCATCATCTGCAATTACCAGACTTTATGGATGGCTGCACATTTGGTGGAAATTAATCCTACTGATTTTGTAATCAAAAGATTGTTAGTGGCTGCATATCTCCAGTTATGTTGTATCATAATGTATTTCATGATAATTTTCTTCACTACCGGATGTAGCATGATAGTGTCAGGTCGATAAATACACTGAAAAATATACAAGTGTTGAGATTGTATAAACCTGTTGTATGATGTGCTCAATTTCTAAAACAAAAACAAAGCTTTATACTCTTCTTTCTATCACCCTTTTCAGTATTGATCAGGTACATTAAATCGATTTTAAAAAATTTTGTTATTCTGCTGAATAGATGCATGTGACTTGTAACAATGAGTAGGGTGCCTCATTTTAAAACCTGTTGTTGATATTCACTAAGATAGTAAAAAGTAGAAACATTCAGCTTTAAGAATTAAACATAGCATGTGTTAATATCATTTTGGTGCCAGTGTGTATCAGTGTGTTAATTAGAATTTGAGAAAGCAAGGCCATGTTTTCTTCTGAATTCATCTATCCTTGGATTTCATGCATGGAAAATTAGACCGTTCAAGGATCATTAAATTCCTTTATTGGACATCGCCAAGTCAAAGTAGGAAATTTCTTGTTTAAATAGGGGGTGGGTATATGATGACAAGATGTTGTGCTCTGTGAAGTAGTTTAATACCCCACTAATGAAGAAAATAACACAAACATTAATGGATGGTGCTAAGAACTAAGTGCTATGATTTCTTCTTTCCCATCCATGGTTTCATTGCATGTATGAATTTGCATTCACAGACTAACATGTTATTTATGCAGGTGTTTGATCTAGGGCCCACTTTCGGGCCATGTTACCCATATTGTAAAAATATATCCTCCATCTTTCACACTACAGTTGTTCTGACAGAAGGCTTATGAGAACACGTGCTGCCATTAGGAGAAGCAGTTTAACAGTGTTAAGTTTTGTATAAACGCTTTGTATAATTAATCTGTCTTTTTTTGCAGGGTTATATTTGATCGAGCTTTCACCTCTTGGAATGATGGTTTGTGCCAATTGGACCTGACGAGTTCAGGATCTTTTTCAGGGACTTTAGGGGACTATGTAACTTATATTAGGGAAAGAAAAATGTGAGTACACAAGAGTATAGATAAGAAATGCGAGTACATAAGTATATAGATGAACATATGTCAGTTGGTTTTACACTGTTGTTCCCCAGTAGTGATAAGCAGATGATTAGTACTCAGATGCAGTAATTCTGCCTTGTATA
This sequence comes from Megalonaias nervosa, assembly GCA_016617855.1. Lineage (NCBI taxonomy): Eukaryota > Metazoa > Mollusca > Bivalvia > Unionida > Unionidae > Megalonaias > Megalonaias nervosa. Next base: position 89,952 of record JAECUM010005816.1, on the reverse strand, counting down.
GCCTGTTGTAATTAACATAATATCAGTCAGAATTTTTGTAGAACAACAAGTCATATAAAAACACTTGGAATCGACATGCATTATTGAAATGTGCATAGGCAGTCTGTGACTTGTAAATTTGGACCAGGTTCTTGTTGTCTGTAGGGTAGAAATAATTTGCTTGCTTTAGTTTTGTATTTATTTTCCCTTCAAATTCTAGAGTTCTTATGATAATGGTTATTGAACGTCTGAAAATCTTTTAAATAAATACTGCTATTTTATTAATGACGTTTTTGCCCAAATAGAAAAATAACATTATTGATGTTTATAATATTTGTCTCAAGAAGCAGGGCCACAAATAATCATCCTTCTTTACATCCTGCACATGTTTTCATTGGTAGAACAAGTCGTGCAGTTTTTGATGGATTGCCATGAAACTTGATAAATATAATGCTTATCTGCTGTAAATGTGCATTTAACAGCTGACTTCGCATCTGTAATTTTTGTTGGAGTTATTGCCCTTTTTTTTTTTTTTTTTAATACACTGTACAACACAATTATCATGAGTGCAGTTTTAATTGATTGCCATGAAACTTTGTAAATATTATGATGATAGCCTGTAGATGTTTATGTCAAATTAACATGTTCCACAAATTCGGTAACAGTTGTTGACTTATTTTATACACCCAGCACAACATGGAGTGCATTATGTTATTGTGCTTTCTGTCCATCTGTCTCCAATTTCCGTTCCGCATAATAACTCAAGTTCTCCACAGTCTACAGGTTCCATACTTTGTGGATTGCTTGCACTTTGGATAAGAAAGAACCCTATTAATTTCAAGGTCATATGTTCCAAGGTGGGGTCCCAAACTGAATGAAGAAAATTGGTTTCCATCTACAATTACCCATCTATGTGGATGACTTGCACTTGGAGTGAGGAAAAAGTCTGTTGATTTTGGAGGTTCAGAAGTACAAGATCACTGACCAAAAGAAGAAAAATGATTTCTGCACCATAACTCATTCTCTGCCATCTACATTTACCAACTTTGTGGTTGGCTTGGACTTTCGCCATGGGAAAAGCCTATTAGTGTTTTGTTCACTACGACTGGAAGATGTATTATTTCCACACAGTAACATAAGTACTAAATGACAGACCTCAACCAGATTTTGTTGGTGTCTTGAACTTGGAATAAGGAACAATCATATCAGTGGCGGGGGGGGGGTCATAGGTCTGGATCATTGACTGATAGAAGAAAAATCGTTTCTGCGCTATAGCATGAGTTTACATTGCAGATTTGTCACTGACTGAAAGAAAAAAATTTCTGCACACCAAAATGGCATATTGATTTTGGGATCGAAAGTTCAGAATTTTGGCTTAAAGAAAAATGGGTTTTACAGAGTAGCTTTTGTTGTAAAGTAAGTTTCTTAACCAAACTTTATGGTTGGCTTGCAGTTACGATAATAATGGAACCTATAGATTAATGGGTCTAAGTGTCCGAGATAATGGACATGTCAAGCCTGAAAAGAAGGTAACAGTTTCTCTACATTTGGTTCGGTTCAGAGCCACATTTTTTGACCCAATGTTGAGGTCATTTAGACCAATTGCTCAGTAATTGCAGAGTTGGCCATGTTCTGCAAATGCCTGAACAGAAGACCATTAGCCGGTGTGCTACTCATAATACTTTTGTTGACATACAAAAGAATGTACTTTGCAACAATCCTGTGAATGCAACTAGTCTAACAGGTTACACTGGATTTTCATGAAACTTTGGAAATTTTATGATCATCATTTGAAGATGTACATACCAACAAATCACTCTGCCTTTTTGATTTTTGTTTGAGTTGTTGCTTTGTTTGAACCAGAATGTTGAGAACGCAATAAAGCCATCAGTTTTCAGTGGAACACAATAAAGTTTGTAGATGCTGTGGCCATCATCAGAAGATGAGCATGTTGACAAAATCGCTTGGCTCTTGTAATGTTTGCTTCTGGACTTGTTGCTCTTTTTGTCCTACTGTATTGATATGATACTGAGAATGCAACTTGCTATTAAATTTTGTACCTATTGTGGTCATCTAAAGATGCACAGTGCATTGTGCTCTTTTGATTTTTGTATGATTTTTGGTTGAGTTATTGGCCTTTTTTTAAATGCAGCTTGTGTCCAAGTTTGTCAGGTTTGTGAATGGAACTACTCTTCAGGTTTTAATGGCTTACTGTGAGAAGTGGTTGTCGTCAGAAGGTTTGCATGTTGACTTAGTATTTGCATTCTTTCATGTTTGTTTGTATTCCCCTATCAATTTCAGAACCATATCATCAGAGATGTAAAAAATAAACAAAACTTGTTTCATTCATCAGTTTATAGTTTCAAAACTGATTGTCACCATGGTGTCCCAAACACTCAACTTGTTGGTGTTTCAAATCCAATGAGAGCTTCTTTAGTAATATGGACGTCATATTTGCAAGGGTGAGACTGTGTTTGCAAGCAATAGATGTGATGTAGTTCACTGTCTTTGATAATTTCAGTAATTCTCTACATTTAGAAGTTACATCTCTTTGAACACATGTATTCAAGAGTTTCTGCTTTAGACTTAATCATTTTGTTTTAAAAATGTTAAAACTAGACAATGCAAATTTTTTATGCCGATGACAGTTTTTACTGAAATGGACTATTCTAGAAACCAAAACAGAACAGTGAGTCTGCTCATTTACATTGAGAGTTTCCGTTTAGTTTGAAATGCAAGTAAGTTGACAACATTAATGACCTCCTGGAGACAGGTTAAGAATTACAGCTACAAGAAAGTATGCATGCTTGAAACATTAGAAATTCATTTTTAAATTTTTGCAAATGAAAGAAATAAGCAGTGCAGCTTAAGTTAATGAAAAAATGAAAATGTTATGCCTGGATATAAAGGCCTAAGTGTGTCTTTATACTACAATGCTGTGCTGCAGTTTTTAATTACTGTTATGCAGTAGTATTTGGCAGTTTGTACCAGCACTACTGATTTCGAAATGAAAAGCCCGAAGGATATAAAAAATGTGCAAAATTTGCTCCTTGCATTCATTTATATATAATTTCAAACCCAGTTATCATCAGGGAGTACTTAACATTGTCATCTTTGCATTTCAAATTAAATTAGAGTTCTGTGCTGATACTGCATCCATATTTATATGGGAGAGTCCTTTTTGATGAATTTGTAGAATGAATTTTACAATTCTTCAAACTACTTTGCAGGTTTTCAAATTTGAGGGCATATATTTTCCATTTGTTTAAAAAGAAAATTTCAGTTTTGTAGGGAAATATTTGAACTGTTCATTAATACTGGATGCAGGCAACGCATTGTTTACCTTCTATGTTTATGTAGTCCAAAATTCCACCCCTTCACTGAAAATGGAATTTTCCAAGAAGCAGAAATGACTGAGCATGCTCATTTACATTGTAAACTTAAATTTAGCCTGAAATGTGAGATGGTATTGTAGGGTTGGACTCTGCTGATAATTGGGTTAGAAATTATCATTTATTGAATAAAAGCTGTGTGCATTTTTTTAAATATCTTTCAGACATATTTTTAATTAAAATCAGAAGGTTGTGGGAGTTGCCAAAAATAAAAGGGAAAATAATCAGATGCTGCCAGTAGTCATACAGGTTTGAGAACCTTACAGTCAAGTAGTTTGAAAAAAATTGGGTAGTCTTGGGTGCATGGACTGAAGTAATAAATTATGGGTGTCAGCCTAGGATGAATTGATAACTAAACATATAGTGGAATAACTACCTCCTCTTTCTTTATTAGTAGATTGTTTGGACTTCAGGCATGCATTCATATTAGAGGAATCAAAATACCTGATCCTAGTTGAGAGTTTGCTAGTCGTGAGCTATCAAGGCCAACATTTGGGTGTGATGATATTTATTTTCTTGCTGCCTCCTTGGCTCTAAATACTGACTGTAAATTTCTATTTTTCCCTTTCAGTCCACACTATCGTCCACACTCACCTCCATCAGAAGATTCCAGTCCTTCTCATTTTAATGGCTCATCATTTTCCAATTCACAAGAACCAATAGAGTTCAATATGGAGCTTTTTGAGTCTCATCGTGAACAGTTATTATTACAAATGCAGCGGCAGCAGCAAGAACAGCTGTTGCTGCAAGATTCATTGGACCTCGAAATCTCATACAATGGTCTTGATCATTCCTTTTCATCACAACCCACATCTAGATTCACATTGGACTCGGACAGTGCAAAATTTGCCGTGTCGGCAGTTATTAGTTCATCACAGATTCAGCATCATAATGCTACAGTCACTTCCACAACAAATGGTGCTAATCTTAGCAGTAATATTAATAACATTAACATCAACAAGTCACCATCGGTTGTGTCATCCACTCTGCCTCTCACAAATGGACCAATTGTAGAGAGTAAGTAACGTTGCCATTAAGAGAATGATATATTCTAATGTGAAGGAGATTGACAAACTTTTTTTTTTAGCCCTCATCTCACAACAGAGAACACTAAAGTGATTAGACGGTTAAAAGCTTTACATTTTTTTGGTTTATGGATGTGGTGGTAAAGTCTAAACCATGTATAAATTAGACTCACTATAGTGAAATTATTAACAGCTTGAATTTGCTCCTGTTACATAGTGAAAGTTCCCGCTGAGTATGTACCCTTTTGTTAGATCAACTTATGTGGTCAGTTGCAGTTTTTCCATAATTCTTGTGTAACTTGGAAAAAAGATGGTCTGCTGTACATCAGAATTTTCAGTATGTAAATTTTGACTGATATATAGTGGTTCATGGTAATATGTTGGTAGGAAAATGGCAGAAAAGATTGTGCCAGCACTACCCTTGAGTTAGATGTCACCAAAATCAATGCCTCAGTACCTCAGGTAGTCACAATTTTATACACCTATCATAAGGTGGAGTACACTTTGTTCATATTTTGCTTCTACACAGTAAATCCAGTTCTCTAGTATCTACTGCTATCAGACTTTTTACCTCACTTTCCAATTTAGACAAGAAAAACACCTGTTGATATTGGGGTCAAAAGGTACAAGGTCAGGGTCAATGTGATTGAAAGAAGAAAAATGGTTTGTGCAAATTGATGTTAGTTCTGCATCACAGACAAAACCAAACTTTGGGGGTGGCTTAGGATAGGAAAAAGCCAGTTGACTTTGGGGTCTGGGTCCCTGATTAAAAGAAGAAAAATGGTTTCAATACAACTTTAATTTTACATCATGTAGGTCTAAAATGTATGCTATGATCGGTAAGTTTTTCCTGTTTGACCTGTTGAAGCATTATAGCATATACAGTGTAATTTTGCCTCAAGTTGTTAGTGAAAGTCATATATTCTACATCAGCGAATGCATTTATCTGAAACCTCCAGATAATATTGTGTGTCTAAAGTTTATATGCTGATAAGCTCAGAGTTCCTGTTTGCTTGTCTCGCCTGTCAAAACATTCTCATCATCAGCATGTTTTATGTTGGAATTTATGAAAGTCACATCTTGAATGTCAGTTCCTGTCTTGACAGTTTCAGCTACTTAAGCATTATAGTCTGCTGAACACACTCATTTCTGCTGAACCCTGTTATGGTCACTCTTATCGTCTGATGAACACTTATGGTCTGATGAATACTTTTTTGATCTGCTGAATACTCTTACAGTCTGCTGAACACTCATTTCTGTGGAACACTTATGGTTACTCCTATAATCTGCTGAACACTAATATAGTCTGCTGAATACTTGTATGGCCTGCTGAACACACTGGTCTGCCAAATGCTCTTATGGTCTGCTGAACACTTATGGTCTGCTGAATACTTGTCAGCTGAATATCTGTTATGGTCTGCTGAACACTTGGTCTGCTGAATACTCTTATGGTCTGCTCTGCTGAACACTGGTCTGCTGAACACACTTTTATGGCCTGCTGAACACATTTGGTCCACTGAACACTTACAGTCTGCTGAACATTCTTATGGTCTGTTGAACAATGGTCTGCTGCACACTTATGGTCTGCTGAACACCTATAATTTGCTGAACAGTCTTATGGTCTGCTGAACACTCATTTCTGCTGAACACTTTATGGTCTGCTGAACACTTGTCTGCTGAATACTGTTATGGTCTGCTGAACACTTATGGTCACTCATGGTCTGCAGAATCCTCTTATGGTCACTCATATGGTCTGCTGAATACTCTTATGGTCTGCTCTGCTGAACACTGGTCTGCTGAACACACTTTCATGGCCTGCTGAACTCATTTGATCCACTGAACACTTATGGTCCACTGAACACTTACAGTCTGCTGAGCACTCTTAAGGTCTGCTGAACATTCTTATGGTCTGTGGAACACTGGTCTACTGAACACTCTTATGGTATGCTGAACTCTCTTATGGTATGCTGAACACTCGTAGTCTCCTGAACACTCTTATGGTCTGCTGAACACACTTTATGGTCTTTGACCAGAAGATAATATGTAATATGCCTGTTTCTATCTATCATATGTTTGCAGTTGTTGGTTAATTGGTACTCATCCTAAACTTTCCATTACTATGTCTGTGGTGGCCATTTTGAACTAGATGCTTTTGCTTCTTGTAATACGATGGTTTAATCAACACAGGTTTTCTTTTGAGGACTTTCTGTGACATATAGATGGTCCTAAATGAAAATGGTGCTGATTTTACATCCAGTTTGGCTGACATGAAAATATTATTACAGCTACTTCTGAACAGGTGGTCATATTGACATTGTGCTTTCACTAAAAGACTTCTCACAACTTGTAGATGGTCCTAAATGAAAATGGTGCTGATCTGACATGAAATCTGTTCCATTGTGGCTGTCTTGAAAATCCTTTGGGGGTGGTGGTTTGCAACTATTCATTGAACCTTCTACATGTGATAAAGTCTCACATTAACATTAGGTTTTCATTAGGTCGTCTTATGGCTTCTTCTTGGTCCTAGATCAAAATTATGCCAAAATGACATTGAACAAGGCTACCATGGCAGCCATCTTAAAAATCTTTTCTTTGGTACTCCTTGAGACCATTATAACTTATAAATGGCTCTGCATGAAGCCAATCTGCGATACAGTATGGTCGTGCTGACCATACTGTGTCGCAGATTGGCTTCGTTTACATGGTAGCCATCCTAAAATTCTTACTGCTAGTACTGCGGCACAGATTGTCATGTCAGCTTGTGGTTTTCACACAATGACTGTATCTGATGTGTAGAATGTTGCAAATGATGTTGGTGCCAATTCAGCAGCTGCCATGGACATTGGTGGCCATCACAAGCTTGTTATCATGACTTGTCCTGAATGGATATATCAACAAAGGTTTTCTATTTATGAGCTTGACTTGGACCTCTCTAGTGGCCTAGTGGTTAGAGCATCCACTTTGGATGTGGGAGGTTGTGGGTTTGAACCCCAACTGAGTCATGCCAAAGACTTATAAAAATGGTACTAGCAGCTGCCTTGCTAGGCGCTCAGCATTAAAAGGTTAGTGTTGGGACTGATCGACCTGGTGTCAGGATAATATGACGGGGTGGGACAGCGTGATGCCCCAGTGCTAGACATCACTGTAAACTGCCACACTGCAGACATTGTAGCGACGTGACTGAAAAATTGTTAAAGCTGTGTTAAAAATCCAGATCACACGATCACAATTATGACTTGCAGATTATCCTAAATAACTAGAGTAACAGTCTGACATCCAATATGGTGGTCATCTTGAAAAAATATTTTTGCTTCTCCTCCTCAAGTAACAGTCATATTGATATCATTAAAAGACTTCTTTTGGGATGTAGTTGGTCCTGAGTGAAATGGGTGACTATGTGACCTCCATATATGGTTGCCACAACAGTCATTATGGACTCTTGTTATAACTACTCATGTGAGAGGATGTTAATACAGACTTGAGTTTCACAAAAACACTTCCTGCAGTATGTAATTAATCCATATTAACCAACAGTTATGCTCTAATGTTGAAAATGCCTCAATTCGTAGTGCCCCAAGCACACATGAACCTAAAGTTGCTTGATAATTTTTGTAATTTCAAATTCAGCTTAAATAATTTTGTTGTTGCACATTGGAAGCAAAAAATAAATTCAATTAATAATCAGAATGACAAAAATGAGTTCTTTTACATAAAGCAAATTAAAGAGAAATTGTGAAAGAAAAATGTTTTATTAATTTAATATAAACTTGCCATCATGGAGAGGTTCTTTGTCTCTGATTTTTTTTTCTCTGTAATTTAACATAGTTTTAGAAATCTAGTGCTCTGATGTTATAAATTATTCTTGGCAAATGACTGGTGCTCTGATGTTATGAAATGCCTAGGCAGCTTAAGCCTGGTTCATCTGTTGTACTTCATGAATGGCAGAGGCATCACCTGCAGTTTCAGGTAAAGGTTGCCAGCTGCAGTTTTTATTCCTGGGAAAAGTTTTAAGGTTAGAGGAGCAGATGCATGAATAGATATAATGTTGATTCAAGTACAGTCATATCAATCTGCCCAATTTGTCTATCTGATTTTCTCCTTTTTATTCCCTACATTATAAAATAAAACAGCTCATCTTTATCCTAACTTCGTCACAAAAGTGCTTGAAAACCAGTTCTTTTGTTGGGTCTCTACTTGTTGTCTCAGATAGCCCAACACTTAAATAATTACCTGTTAAAATATCAGAAATTATTACAGAGGTGATATAAAAAGTCTAGAGTCATATCCAGAGAATTTTTAACCATATCTATAACCTTTATTTTTTCAGGTAAAACCACAGGGCTTTCAACTTCACCAGCTGCTAATGTACTTCAGTTTAACTTTCCATTGAATAGTGTACCACAGTCCATCACCTCTTCATCAGTGTTATCATCGTTAACATCATCACTGTCAACATTTTCATCTACAACTTCATTATCTAGTCCTGCCACTACAGCTTTGATCACAACATCCAATTTGTCCTCAAGAAATAGCCTCAGCAACAAAACAATTACGACAATCAATTCAAATTTTCTCAAACTGGCATCCAGCAACACAGTTATGGACTCCAGTATAAAGTAAGTACTTCCTCTTTCTTTGATAGTTTTGATAAAGTTTGTTATGCTTTTAAAGATAATCATTTCTTTCTGACCAATAATTGCCATTCATGTCTTTGGGATTTCATATCTGTGTAGTAGATAATAGTTCAGCTTAGTGATCATTTTGGAATCCATGTAAGCATACATATCCATCCATTTTGGCAAGTTCACACCCTCAATTAACTTCATTGTTAAATTTTTGCTCACTGGCACTATAAAGCAAAATAAGCTTACAGGTATGGCCTTGCAGCCAGCTGTTACCATAATTGCTCAATTCCACTTGGGAGGCAATATCTCTGTGATCAGAATGGGAATACTGGTTTATAAGGTCAAGACCTTGGATGAGTTTGAGAATGAGCATCATCTTGCACAATAATGAGGTGATCCTGCGTAAGATTGGCTGTGCTTGTCTGCACTTAGAAACATAATTTATTTTCAGAGTTTTATGTGCAGAACTCCTGTCTGGTATATTAGGTTTTGGCATTTGATGACTGTTCATCCATCTGTTAACATTTGATTGTCCAGCCCATAATTTATTAATGGTTGGAGAGATTTAATGAAACTTTGCCCAAGTATTTATTGCAACAAGATGCCTTTCTTGAGCAGCATATTATGTTCAGGTGTATGTTTGTCCATCAATGCATTAATATTTGCTTCTCCAGCCTATATGTTTGCAATGGTTGGAGAGATTTTGGTGAAACATTACCCAAGTATACATCTTGAAGAGACATTGTCATGTGCCATATCTATGCCCCCTACCTCAAGGCCCAGGTCACAGATGAAACTACAGTTCTGTTTTGTGTCAAAATTACAAGTTTCGAAGCACCTCTGGAACTTTAATAAAACTGGCCAATTTTTGATAGTTTTAACCAATTATATATTCTGTATTGATGGTGTGTCACATACCATTGTGACATCTCTAACTGAAGTTCAATTCATGCCAAGGATAATTGTAAGTCTATGACTTGTCCTTGTACGAAGTACAACTTTTGAAGCGCTGAAGAGACTGATTTTTGCCAATCATATATCGTGTATTCATGGTATGGTGCATGCCATATCCATTCCCCTTGATACAGGGTCACTGTCTTGGCAGGGAGTATAACTTTGAAACCCAATGAAGATATTTTCATGAAACTTTGTGAATTATATATCGTATGCAGAGAGTGAGTCACATACTATTGCCACATCACCTGCCTCAAAGTATTGGTCACAGCAAAGGATAATGAAATTTTTTTATGTGTATATATTGTCGTGAATGCAGTTCAGAATTGTGTCACATGCCATAGCCATGACCCCTGCCAGTTTATTATTGATGTTGTAGGGTTTAATGCCATTTTTCAGCACAAGATAGGCTATATATGGCGGACAGTATTAATGGTGGAGGAGGAACCCAGAAAAACCCCGGAAAGAACCACCGACCCACGAGGAGCTACTGGCAAGCTTTCTCACATAACCACATTGGCCGAATCCGAGACTCGAACCCATGAAGACAGAGGTGAGATGGCAGTGATCCATAATGGAGAGCACTTTAGACCACTCGGCCCCACCCCCCAGCCAGTTTAAACCACAAGATATGTTGATAAAACCATATCCAATTACATATCATGTTTAGACTGTCATTTACCATAACCACTCACCCCTGCCTGAAAATGAAGGTCACAGCAAGAAATCGTGTATCCTTGTCCAGAGTTTAACTTTCGAACTAAATCTTGTATCCTTGTCCAGAGTTTAACTTTTGAACTACTGGAGATGTCAGTTTGTACTAGTTGTGCATATATATCACAATGAGGCATTATGTCACATACCATTGTCATGCCAACTGCCTCAAGGTCAAGGTCTCTTAAAGGGAAAATGTAAATCATTGACCAATTCATCAAAAAGCATAACTTAACAATGAATTGAAGGTATTTTTCTCAATTCACAATCATACCTCTGCCCCAAGGTCACATTAAGGGATAGTGCAAGTCAGTGACATGTTTCCTTTATCCAGCATGTCATTTTTAATCTTGGGGATATTTTGATGAGCTCTACCCAAATCCACACCTTATGATACAGTAGACAGGTCCTTAGCTTAAAGATCAAGGTCATTTGGGGGGGAGGTCACTGACTTTGATAAGCATAACAAATGCATATAATGAGATGGTTATTCCAAAAATGGAAAAAGGGGGATCCAGGTATATTCAGCTGTTACTACTTTATTCAAGGAATACAAAGATGTATCATTATCACAGACACTTGCATCATGGTTAAAAATTTCTGCAATAAATATTCACTTTTGGAGCAATATAAGCTTTGAATTAGTTCTTGCAGAATCAAGACTACAGCATGGTGTTTTTTTACTATTTCCTTGTCCAATAAAATAAGTTCACACTATTCAGGATAATATTTTTAGTGAATAAGAAAATTATAGGAAACCATGCTAGTCCAACTCTACAACAAATAATGCAGAGTATATAATACTAGAAAACTGTACATGTAGAGCCTGTGATCATGATCAGTCTCTGTCATGAGCCATACCTACTGGAATTTAAATTCCTTGTGCTCAAGTAACCATCCCCCTCTTGAGTATATTTTTTGACATTTGAGGCTCTCTTTTTTTTTTCTTCCATGTGTGCTACTTTTAAAATAAATGAGCACTGTGTTTGCTTTTATCTCTTCTTTTTGTGTTTTCTATGAGAGATTATTGTCCATGTGTTCTTGATTAGTGCCCAAGCTAGTCGGAGTCAGTCAGACATTTCTGTCTGCCAATGAAATTGATCGTCTTATGCTTCTTTAGTAATGACTGCACTCTATTCAACAAACTTTGGATGTGCTCAGTTCAGTCTAAAATATGTTCTCTTTAATCTCTTGGATCATTTTTATGCACCCTATTGGTACCATAAAGGGAACTTTTCCTTGCACTAGAGATTTAAAAAGAAGGGTTGTTTTAATTATGTCTCATTTTTGGAGAGAATGTTTATCAGACTAATAGTGTTTACTTTAGGTTTTCATTGGCCCTTATTTTGCATCTTTGGTGTAAGTTTTCCATGTGGTTCACACAATGCACACTCTGTCAGACTACTAGTTTGTCATATGCCCACAAGGCACACAGAAAAGGCCTTAGAAAATAAAGATGTAGTTGTTACAGTTAAGACTACTTGAATTGAGTGCATAAGAGGATCAACAAAATGGCATTCGGAAATGTTTTAATGATTTTACTGTCTTCCGCAACAATCCAAATACCACTCTGCCTTTTCTGTTGAATCCAGATTTATTGATGGAGATGAGCAATGTTCTGATAGCTCGGGCACCAGTCAAGATCACATGGTTTCTGATCATGAACAGAATACATAAAGAAAAGAAGTAATGTTATTGCTGTTGTAAGTCCTTATGCATTTATTTCCAACGCAACATACAGAGAGAAAAATACATGAAAAAATCTGACTTGTCTAGAGGTTTCATTAGTTGAACATAACAAATTAGTACAGAATGCCCATGGCATGAGAGATTGATAATGAAATTGTTTTCAATTTTCTGCACAAGCCAGAACAGGTTAGGATATTATTAAATGACCCACTTTTTGACCAGTGGGGGCCCTTTTCTGGAATGAATACCGTTAATTAAAACAAAGTTTAATCAACATAATACAAAGCTTGGGAAAAAGTTCACTTAGGGTTCTGTTCTAAAGGTGTGTAATTGATATGATACAAAGTTTTTGGGAAATATTTTTCATGGTTCTATTTTATATGTGTATAATTTACATGATACAAAGTTTAAGAGATAATTTTTATAGGGTTCTGTTTATAGGTGAGCAGTGTCAGGTCCACTTAGGACTCTTGTGTCTTCATTAGGTAAATACAGGTTGGATATCATTAGGTAAATACAGGGTGGATTAACAAAATAGGGTTTCTTGTTATTTTCTGATTTCCATATTGGATAAATTTAGTTTTTGATGGTGTTGCTGCCCAATTTAAAAGATCAGACGTGGACATCGATTTCAATCTTGCCTGGATCATTATTTGTAATAGATGACTTGCACATAAATTTTGGTTATTAATTGATGCAGATCAGCAAATGATGACAATTTCTTACCAAGTAATCAGATATATTTTCAATTATCTTTACAGACAGAACCATGAGGACACCAAACCATTGAACAATCTAAGTCTTGATACAAGTGTGGCCATGGATGTCACATGACTGATGGCACATCAAGCCAAACCTCAGAGATTAAACCATTGCAATGTGTAGCTGCCGACTTGACACCAAAATAGTCGGATTCAGGACAGCACACATTGTGGATGGGTCTGCTCATATTCAATACCTTACTGTCCAACTTTGTACACTGTACATGTGTGAGTATCTAATTCAGAGCAGGTCAGTGAAGGAGGAGAAGGAGATGGAGAGATAAATAGAAGATTCGGCATGGATTTAAGAAGGACAGCAGCCTAATGCTGTTGACAAGTGAAAAAAGTTTGCTTTTGTGATAAGCCTAAAGCTATGATTGATGTAAACTCTGGCTCTGAATGGCAGCTAAATGGTTTCAACATAACTGTAGATCTTGTATATATAGGTTTTATAAGGAATGGCTGTAGTGAATAAATTAAATGATTGCATCATGGTAATAACATACACTTTCTCATGAAATTGGCACAAATGTTTTGCTTGCAAAAATTTGAACATTTGTTATAAAAATGTGGACTTCACCACAAAAAAGCAGGAAATAAGTGTAATAACAGGCAATTGTGTGTAAATCTAAAAGCCTTGAAACTTTGACTTGAGGTCAGTTTCATCATCCAACAAATAAATTTTGTTTGTCAACAATTAGCTAATCTAAAGTAAGGATTTAAGAGATGTATATATTATACATTATTTAATACAGAAGGAAATGTTAGTTTATGTAATGCCATTCAGGGAAATAGGTGTGTGTCAGTTCTGATGCCTTGTTAATTTTTTTAACCCCTCCCCCTCATATCATTGGATGGGGCATATGGTGTTACCCCTGTCTGTCCATCTTGTTAAATCACATCATGTATTTCATTTCCACTCAGTAACATGTATTAAACTTGATGAATTGAAGCCAACTTTGTTATAAAGCTTCACATTAAAAAGGCAAACTTCAAGTATAGTTTTCTCGAATTTTGGACTAAATGTAACAACGTGGTGACCTCAGTTTAACCTCCAACTTCGCTTTTCAGTTGCATCATATTGGTCTAAGGGCAATCCATGCGGTGTTTTTCTTTAATTATTCATAGCAATTTTAAGAAGAAAGAAATAAGAAAGAACAAAAGATGTTTGAAATTTTTTAAACAAATGCTGCATACCGGAGTCACAGTTTACATTGATCATACACTGGCTTAGAGTCACTGTACCCGATTCTCGATTAACCTGTAAAATAGTGCTGTTGTTGTGTGTCATGCTTTCTTGTATCAACGGCCCTCTAGGAATTTCACCATTTTTCCCCTTTCAAGAATTTTGTCATCAAAGTAAATAGTCAGCATTTTGTAATGTGCTTTTAACAGAGTGATTAAGTCCTTTTTTTTTATGCTGTGATTGTATTGATTACTCAAGTTTAATGATAGCCATCAGCTGCAGTTTGAAAACTGTAACTTGTCTGTATCGTGGCTTATAGCTCTACAGTTTTTGCAATATTTCAGTTTTTGTTAACTTTTAGAATATGTTCTAGAAATAACCCTCTGCAGCTTGGGATGTAGAATAGGCCCCGGGCATGCTTAAGCATATCACAAGAGTTAACTAATGGAGGCAAATGCTATGTGGCTAGTGTGCCAGTCACATAACTGAAATTATCTGGGTTTGAATTCTGCCATCAGATGAGCCTGGGTTGGCTAATGTGGTGTGACGTTATACAAGGAACTGTACTCAGTCTTGCTTGCCACTAAACAACCTTGTGTTGCTGTTTTTTAAAAAACAAATCGTTGTTTTACAATTGGTACAGTTTTTCATAATGGATCAAATTGTCCAGTTTTGTTAGGTAATGAGGGGAATGCTGCTGTTTCCTTTTTTTTTTTAAGACAACTGATTTACTAATTTTTATTCTACTTTGTTTTTCTTTTCTTTTTTTTTTTTATTTTGTTCTTTCTTAGCACTACTGGTCATATCCCAGAAGAGCATATGGAATGGCTTCTTGTCTGTCGTCCATCTGTCCATTAGCACAAGTTTGTTGTTGCTTCTCCTCCTAAACTGCATGGAGGATTGCCATGAAACTTGACCTATTTTTATCCCAAGAACTGGTTGGTCGAAATGAAAATGTAGCTGCTCAGACAGTAGCCATCTTGAAAATTTTATTGCTACTCCTGAGTGGTCATTTCACTGTGAGTTTTTCTGCAAGAGACTATGATGTCTTGTTAGCTCTAAATGAAAATGGTGCCTATCTGATGTATTGTTACTCTTTCTGAATGGAAAATCATACTGGCTTGGAGTTTTCACTGTAAGACCTCTTGTGCATATGTCTTTGTGGTCTTAAATGAAAATGGTGCTGATATGACATCCAATATGGCCACCTCAGCAGCCATCTTGAAAATATTGTTATTGATGTTCCTTGTGAACAGAAAAAATAATATGAACATGGGCTTTTCACGGGAGACTTCTTAAGCATCTAGCTGGTCTTAAATTAGAAACTGAACTGATGTCCAGTATGGCACCACGACAGCCATCTTGAAAATCTCTTTACTGTTGCTCCTTCAAAATTGAAAATTATATCAACATGTGGATTCACCAGAAGACAAATTATGATATATACTTGGGTCTGAATGAAAATGGTGTCAAACTGACCGAAAAAGAAAAAAAGGTGCTGTAATGAACATATTGAAAATGTGTCACTAATTCTTCTGATTTTATGATCATATTTGAATGTTTTCACCCAGATTCTTCTTATATTGTCTACTATGTTCTAAATGAAAATTTGGCAGATCTTGCATCCAGTTTGGCTACAGCAGGGGCTAGTTTGAATCTTTGTAGCTCAAGAACATCAGAGATGGTTGCAACACTTGGCAGATAAAAAAAATAGTTCTATCTTGAAATTCTGTAAATGCTTGTCAGACAGTAGAGCATCTTGAACATGAAGATAATCATAAAATGTTCATGCAGTGGAAATTCACATTGTCTGAAAATTCAGTTTTGACAAATTTAGGTGAAATAAACCTGAGCCAATTTTTTTACATACCAAATGTAAGGCAGAACATATTATGTAATGTGAAGTCCATCTGTCTGTTACCACAATAACTTGAGTTGTCCACCATCTACAGTTACCATACTTTGTGGATAGCTTGTATTTGGGATAAGAAAGAACCCCATCAATTCAGGCTCAACTGAGAGAGATTTTTAAATGTGGTTTCGGCACAACACCTAGAGGTTTCTAACATCTACAGTCAACAGAGTTTGTGGATAGCTTGCACTTCGAGTAAGGAAGAACCTATTGATTTGGGGATGGAAAGTCAAGGTCACTGAATAAAAGAATGAAAATGATATCTGCACAGTAACATCACTACAGCATGACATTTTATTGACTGTGGTCAAAGGTAAACATAATTTGCCCTACATCAGAGACCTGAACCAAACGGGGGGGAGGGGGGCTTGCATTAGGACAAGGCAGAAGCCTAATGATTTTGAGCTCAAAAAGTCAAGGTCACTGACTGGAAAGAAATACGGCATCTCTACAAAAATGGTATCTGTCTACATAGAGTACTGTTAAAAATGGGGGAATGCATGGTATTATAAAATGATGGGGGGAAAAAAATTAGATCTTAAAATGTTTAACTTTCAGTAAACGGAAACATTTTGTCCAATTGAAAAAATTGTGAATTTTCTAGAGTGGCTGTATGTTATGAAATACTGTGTACAATGCAGATTTATACAGCATATCCTGTATACGAAGAATGTCAGTGAATGGTGGAAAAAATTATAATGCTGGTTTTTAACTTTTTGAAAGTACTTTAGTTCGTCCATGTTGTTAATGGTGGCATTGTACCATTCTCATTCATGTAAACTATCAGAGTCGGGGGGAAGTGCTTCATAGACAAGTTGCAGCTTGGCAGTATTTTGAGTTAGGTGTTGGTTTATGCTCGAAACACTGACAGATCACTAGTATTCTGCAGATTGTGAATTGATATGAGTATGTGAGACTGAGTGAACATATACTTTATACTCAATGAAGACTTGGCAAATCATGATGTTCTCATTGCATTTTATTTGCAATTTGCTAGATGCTAGTGATGGACTTGTGTTCTGTGAACTGATCGGTAAAATCTGTCTTTGGCAAAATAAGCATGAGGTTTGGGGAGATAAAGGTTGCAGCCTTGAATATATTGCCTGTACTTAAATTCCTTGTAATGTTGGGGTTTTTTGTGTTCAGTCATGTACTTGAGTAAATTTTTGTTTCTTTTGCCACTAAAGGGCTTTCAAGTGAAAACTATTGTAATAGAAAATGTAACCAATTTGGGCTGTAATTGATATGACTTTATAATTCTCTCTATAATAGAGTTTCTTTCTTGCTTAAAAGAAGATATTATCAAGACACTTTAGCTTGAGAAACTCTAAGTATTGCCATTTTGTATTGTCACATTTAAAAGGTCTGTATGATACAATTGATTCCAGATTGCTTTATCATGGGATCACCAGTCATCGCCTAATTGAGGCTCTGTATTGTGAAATAAGGAGCTTAAATGACAAAAGTGTTAATTCACATGTTATTCATAGTCCGGCTACATAGATTATTTTGTGTGTTGTAGATTCTGGATAAGTGCTTGCAGCAACATATGCTGTCATTGTGTGATATTATATAAAAAGCAGCTGTAATTGTTAAAAATCTACCTCACTGATATGTAGGGATGTACGTGTCATAATGAAGAAATCCATGCGCAGAAATTTCCTTCAGTGGGATTCAGTTAATTCATGATGGTGACTGGTTGAATGAATTATGATAGTTTGATTTGATTTATAATACTTAAAAATCATAGAGCAATAGTTGTCATAAAAGCTACACATTTTTAAGATAAAATGCTGAAATTAATGTGGAGAGTGTCTGGAAAGAAATATCTTTGCTGCCTTGATCACAACACAAATTTGTATTGGATTTTCACTGTATTTAATTTGAACAAAATCTTTTATGAATATCATGTCTGGTGTTTTTCAATAGCTTCCAT
Source organism: Megalonaias nervosa (assembly GCA_016617855.1). Taxonomy (NCBI): domain Eukaryota; kingdom Metazoa; phylum Mollusca; class Bivalvia; order Unionida; family Unionidae; genus Megalonaias; species Megalonaias nervosa. The sequence continues at coordinate 71,779 of JAECUM010005816.1, read as the reverse complement.
GTAAATAGTACATTCCTAATGTTACATTTTATTTATACAAAACAATATGGTGAACCCTTTCAAATGCAGATATGTAGGGGACCAAAAAGTGTGTTCAGAATAGACTGAAAGTTAAAATAGAAATGGTCTTCAAAGAAATACAATTGCAGATACTGTTCTTTTTCTTTTAACTGGCATAACAAGAATTAAACTGCATCCCAACATGTTTTCGCATCATTTTCAGCTGTTGTTTCCTCCTTTATGATTTGATAGAAATATGTTAGTGACAGTTTGTTCCAGACAACATCCGTCATCTTAGAAATGTCCCATTGTAATAGAATGTAAACTACCAAGATTTGTTTGTTTTTTTAAGTCCACATTTTGGCAATTATACAGAAGAAGAAGAACATCCTTTTTTGTGATGCCAACCTTTTTTTTTAAAGCTAGGAACTTGAACATTGTACCTAATCTAAACAACATCGATCTTGTTTATACCCCTTGCTAACAAAAGTGGGGGGAGAGGGGTATACTGGGTCAACTTTTCTGTCCCTGCATCCTTCTTTGTATTTATTACCACCTGAACCCTTTGAAATGAAACATGGTAAGCTTCCTGTAAGATGTCCTGAAATTATATCAGCATTTTAAGAGTCGTTCACCTTTGTATTCAAATTAAGTCCATCCATTACACCCGAATCCACGGAGCTATTCAGTGGTTAGTATACAGGACTTGTGACAGAAAGGGTGCTGGTTTGAATCCTACCATCAGACCAGCCTGGATCAGCGACTATGTTGTGTCCCTGGGCAATGAACTTTTCTCCAATTGCCTCAGTACTAAGTAACCTACTTGTGTTTCTATGCCATCAAGCACTAAACCGAACCAAACCACTCTTGTCCAGTTAACATCTCCAAAACTATTCAAGGTGTTTTCTTATTGTATCATAACGATTTTTTGTACTATACAATTTCACTTTGTGTCATTATTTTAGAGTTGTCCCCCCATTTTTAAAATTTAGACTGCAATGGGGGTGGTTATATTATAACACTTGCATGCTGATATGTTGGCTTGGATATAGCCAGTTGTGCAGAGAGACCTATGGTCCAAGTGTGATCGCTGTGTCAAACTTCCATGTTAGTTGGCTTGATGCAAACACATTATTATATCTGTAAAGCACATCTAGGACCTATGTGAAAAGTGTAATATAACGATATTTATCCATTTTCACAAGTCTGGCTTTGGCAGAAATTCAGCATAGTGATTATTTCGTGCAAGTGTCCATATATAAATTCACCCATACCCTAAACATCTGTTCAACCACACTCTAGATTTGATTAAGGTCAATCTTTAGCAAATTTTTTGTAGATTAAGCTCATTGTTAAAGTTTTGTGCTTTCTAGCTGAATTACAGGCAAGCTGAACAAAAGGGAGATGCTTGTTTATTGATTTATATTGCTTGTCAGAACATATAAAAGAAAGTTAGAAGCACTGCAAGTAGAAATGAAAGAGATTCACTAATAATCCAGATAGATGAAACGTTGCCCACACTTTTAGACATGCCGGCAGGCATGAAGGCAGAATTTAGGTGATTTTTAACTTCATTAATTTTGCTTTTGATGTGGTTTATGGACTTTTTTTTTCTGTAATGTTGTCTAATTGTCAGGATTCTTATTTGATGAGTGATGTTAAGATGGTTGATTAACAAAAAGTTAACGATAGTCATCGGAGAATCTTTGTTACTGATATCTTGTAGATACACATGAAAATAATCTTCTCAGAGAGCTTAGTGTTATCCTGAGTTTTAGATATAACAGATTTCAGACAGCAAAAATGTTGGATGTTTTGTTTGTTTCTAAATTAGGATTCAAACCGTGTACTTTGCAATTGTAAGTTGGGAGAGGAAAACTTGATCACTGTCATGATGTTAGAACTATTCACCAAATGAATCTTGAATTCCACTTTTAGGTGCAAGTCCGGCATTTGTATGCTATGGTTAGTATATTGTGAAATGATTGTCCTTTGTGATTTTTAAACCTTGATGAACATAATGTGCCCTTGCTGAGTAAATTCTGTCAAACCTAGATTACTAACAAAAATATTGTTACAGTGGTTGTTAGAATTTTGCATGTACAATACACAAATGTAAGCTGCAAGTTTGAAAGCATGTCTTCATATTGAAACTCATGCAAAACCAGACATTTTTTAAAATAATTTAGACTAAAAAACCAGAAACAGAAACATTGTATAAGAATATGCTTTTATATTATTTATATTTGGTCTTTATAGACTGCAGTTGGCATGAAAAAAAGTCAGATTTTAACTTTCTTTATAGGTTGTCAAAATCTTGTCACTTTTGAGTGTCCAAATGCCATGTGGAAAGGGGTGTTCTGTTGATGACTGGTACACTTACCATTATTATATGACTAATATTGTTGTCATCAGATGGGAGAAGTTTGTAATTTAAGTATTTCCTGAGAATGTGCAAATGAAAGACCCAATTAAACTGCACAAAGTAGACGCTGTTTCATCAAGAGTAACCTTTTCATGCTTGCATAGGGGTTTCCTTTTATGTGTGAATTTTCTTTTATTCAGATAAGTATGATTGCAATCCTTGGTTCCATCTCTTGATGCTTTGCCTCTCTTGAGAAAGAAAAATATAAAATATGTTTTGTTTGTTTTTTTCTGCTCAAGAAATAATGGTATTGAAAGCAGCATATTCAGCATGTATTACATGTACTACAGTTAAATGAATGCATTGTAATATTTTATTAAAAAATCTATTGATGCACTAAAAAATTTTGAGATACCATCTCTTCAAATATGATAGATTTTCACTGCTTTAAACTAAAAGTTGGTGATGATGTCACAAGATTCTGTTGAGATGTTTGTGGGAACATGTTGCTGTCTTAATTTGTTATGTCCAAGCATGCTTGACAGTTGTCACACCTATGTTAATTGTTTTAGGTAGGATATTGTCCAGTGCCATAACTTCTGAAGTATGTATGTTAATTTTTCCATTAAAATCATTGGTTACACCACATAAACACATATTTCACTGACTAAGAGGTATTGTGTAGATGACATTTGATGATTGTATGACTTGATTTATTTTACATCTTGCCACACGACAGAACTCTATATTAGTTATGGATAACTTCAGTTCACAGCACAATAAATTTAGAAACGGGTGTTGGTGGATATCTACTAATTTAATGCTTGAACCGAAAAATAACAAATTACTAACAGTCATTTGTCTGTCATTGGTCATCCTGCTGTATGGTAGATTAATTTGTCATGATCCTTGTGAATCATTATATGGTTACCATTAGTAATTCTTTCTCAGCCCATGTATAGGGACTTGCATGAAAAGGTAATTTTAACAGTATGTAATACTCAAATGCCTGTGGTATAAATTTGGCCATTATTCACCCACTTTTGACAAAATTGGCCATCATTTGCCAAATATGGCCACGTACATACACTAGTACTTTTATGGCATGTATCTAAAGTTTTACCTTAAAATTGTTTTATACAGAAGAACGAATACCTGGCTTAGAGTATTTTGTTGAAAACATTTAACAGTTAGGTTTGTTTGGTGATAACAAAGGGAGGTGATGTATATATACACAGAAGGTCAGTTGTTGAATAATTTCTAAGAAAATCTTGGCAAAATGTTGTGACCATTTTGACATGCTTCGTATTTTCTTAGTCATGTTCATGAAATTACTATGTTTGACATGTATTTTTCACCAGGTATGAACAAAAATCATATAGGTACTGAAAGGGTGTTAACAAAATGTTTTCAGTTCATTTAACATTTCCATCACTACATCCTAATTGCTAGCTCCTTGTCTCTAAATATCTTAAATTTGCAAATCTTTTTCTTTTTGTAAAAGGTATCCTGAATGGTTTACTGTGTCATCAGACTGATGAAACCTGTTTCCAAGATACTGTGGTGATTGACCTTTCAGACTTTTGAACACCAGAGTGAAGACTTTGTTCTATCCTTAGCTTATTGGGCAACCAGAGTTGATGACACATTCATATGAATTATTATTAGAGTTAAACATGAGCTTTGCTGCGATGTTTTGCACCCGTTAAAACCTTTGTAGATCACATGCAGATCAATAAATGTGTTCACAGTGATCTGATTTGCTTTTGAGTACGGAGGTCTAAAACTACTTACCATGTTAGCTGCTATACTCTTCATAGTAATTTTCCACAATGCGTATTCAAAGGATATTTTACAACTGTTATCAACCTTTTTAACCTGGTTATTACATTTGTATGTTATGGCCAGACCTTGTCCTTCTCATTTTTGCCTGTTTACAGTCTCCATACTTAGATGATTGGTGTCGAGTTCACTCCTCGTTACCCAAAGTGAGTCATCTTTGGTTGTGCATGTATCTGTTGTCTGATGCTAAGATCTTTTGTTTTGACTGATGTTTAGTAGTAGTATGGACAACTTTTCATCAGTATTCTTGATCCTTCTATCAGTAATAGTTTTTATATTTATGAGATTGGCGGAGTTTGCCAATCTGATGCTGATTTCTTTTTTCCTACCCCCTCTTGATCCTCTCTTTCTCATCATGTTCAAGCAGAATTTTTTACGTTGACACATGCCACACCTGGAAGATTTTGGATGAGTTCGGTCATGAGCAAGATCAGTGCATACTAATGGGAGACAATTCCCTCAGATTAGCAGAGCTTTTATTACTTTGGAAACCATATTTTTTGATCCAGTTTTAATCAGACCTGAAATATAGGCTTGAATGATTTGGATATCCCATGAGTTTGGTGTAACAAAGGTTCCAGTCCTATGGAAGAGGTGGATGATTTTGTGTGTGATTAGCTGAGGTTATTAACACACTAGACACTCTATTTCTAATAGTTTTGATCAGACTTGGCAAATATGCTTGGATCATTAGGATCTCAGGTGAACACATCTATGTGCAAGGTCCATGCATATTAATGAGGTGATTTTGCATTAGATCAACTAAGCTTGTCAGTACTTTGGTGACTATTTCTGATTAGCATTTATTTTCTTCAAAGCTAGTGAATTGGCTATAACATGAGGTTAGCTGGTGAGTTTTATTATGAGTGACGTATGTACATGTATTAATTATGCTATCTTGCATCTGATTGGATGAGCTCTCATAGTCCATGAGAATATGTATTTCTGTCTGGTTTTAATTAAGCTTGGTAAATGGGCTAATATCATGAAGTTGTTGAACAAGTTTTATTATGAGTCTTGTGCATCGTTACAAGGTGATCTTACATTTATTGGCTGAGCTTGTTAGCACTCTAAAGATGGTCATTTTAATCTGGTTTGATCATCAGATGTGTTAAATAGGCTTATATCAAGATAACAGGTTCAACCATCACAGGTATGTTAGAAGGCTTGTCAGTAACTTCCCGTGGTTCTTCCCACATTTGTTCTCGACCAAATAAATAATACTAGCTGAATTCAGATATGGTCTCTGTGATGTGGTGATGGGAATAATCAAATGTAAATGGAACCTGGACTAAGGAGATGGTACACAAGTAAGAGCATGCCTTTGTAAAGTTTATGAAGGTATGTTAAGTAATCAGGCAAAGATTTTTTTTTTAATCAGAAAAATTTCCAACTCTTGAAAAAATATCCAATTTTTCCCATGTTTTCCCCAACTTTACATTGAAAAGCAGCACTACATTATTTTTTCAAAAACGATTGCTAGAAAGATTCTATTTCATTCTGTGCAGTGTGGTATTTGTACTGTGTAAAACTAGCAATGGTCTTCAGAGTCATCCAGGTAAAAAATTTGACTAAAACTTGTTACCTTGTAGAAGTCTGTCAGTTGTCAAGAAAGTATAACTGCCCTTCAAGTCTGTCTGATGAGTGTCGTTCTATGGAGTGGCAGGGGTTAAATATGAAATTGTCTTTGTGTAAACATTTTCATCTGTGATAAAAGAATTGGCATGTGTATTGCATGCCATATTAAAAAGAACAGAAATAAAAATTTGTATAAGCTGAAAATTTGTTTCTTCTGTTGTGTATAATTTGGACAAAATATGTACAATTGCTACATGTATTCTTTCATTTTTCCACACATGCACAATCGGGCAACAAAATGATCAAAGGATGTTTTCTGACTTGTGATGGATGACTTGTCTCAATAAGTTACAAAAGGAATGCTATAATAATGATAATACAATACCTGTCATTATTACCTTGTTCCCATTTGGGATGCCAGGTCCTCTCTGAGCTCATAACTTTAACCTCCCATTATATAGAATGTTCTAGAAATCTAGAACAGAGACAAGCCAGAACCATTATGACGACCATAATTATGGAGTACTCTGTTCATTTCACATTGCAGTTCACTCATAGGAAATGGCCTTTATTTATCTGCTCCAATTCATTTTTCAGTTGTTAAAATTTTCTATACCGCTGTGGTGGCTTAAGTGGTTAGAGCATCCGACTCAGATGCGAGAGGTTGCGGGTTCAAACCCCAGGAGAGACGTACCAAGTCGTGTAAAAAAAAAAAAAAAAAAAAAGTACTAGCAGCTGCCTTGTTTGGTGCTTAGCATTAAGAGGTTAGTATTATGTCTGATCATCCTGGTGTCAATGTGATGCTATGTGTCTGTAGCATGATGCCCCAATGCTTGATGTCACTATAAACTGCCACACTGCTGACATCGTAGTGATAAGAGTCAAATTGTTGAAGCTATGTTAAAAATCCAAACACAAGTACATTTAAAATTTGCACAGTTTACTTGTTCAATAGATTAGGGTATAATTTGGAAAGCAAATGTATGCATTTTCTGTTTCTGAAGTACTAGCTTCTGAAGCAGAACATAACTTTCTTTTCAGGAATGTCACAAATTGGGGGCACAAAAAGGCCCAATGGGGTTCTCACCCCCACATTTATTTTATACTGGTACATACGTATTGATGGTTCGTATGTTTTGTAATTTATTGCCAGTTGATAGCTGGGACCTGGCCAAGAATCTGTGCACCGATAAAGGGAGAAAGATGTTATGGGACCAAATTATTCTTCTGCAGACTCGGAGAAGGCCATCATTGGTAGACGCTCCTCGATCCCAGGAGGGGATGGGATCTGACTGGCAAAGCTGAGGGACGTAATGGACCTGAATGGTTAGAGTCCTTTATGATGGGGGGGGGGGGGGCGAGATCCAGTTAAAATGTTAAAATGACCGACCTGGGCACGCATCCCTGAGAAGGAGAGATCTGATATTTCTCCTCCATCAGATCACTGTTGTTCGGCCGGTAACGGGTCATTAGTCAATGTAGTCCCGTCAGTGGCACGGGGACAAGGATTGGGTTGACAGTCACAAGTCTCCATTCTTCTGATGGAGATCATTCGGGAGAGGGAGTCGGCGTACATTTTTCCGACTAGGATAGAGGATTGGATCATGTTCCCTTTCAATCCCTATGGAATGTGGTACATCTATTTCAGATATGTAGAAATTTCTTCCTATTAATGGTGCCATGAATGCCCATGCATTAGCCTTGGAGCGGTTCGGATATGGCAAGTTGCTGACATATACTTTGTCTCGTGTAGAGCAAAGCAAGAGGGCACCATTCATCTCCTGCCAGACTGTCCTTCCCCCTCTACGATACATCTATGTGGATTCAGTGTGCAGTTACAGGATTCACGCTGCTCTGTGTGCCGTAAAACCAGCCCCCCCCCCCCCTTGAATACTGAGGCGTCACAAGTGGAGATCTACTTAGGTACCTGGGCTTGCTGGAGACAATGGAGCTTAAATCTCGTACGATAGTTACCATAGCTTCACATGCCTATCTTGCTCCAAAATTTCGAGGCATACCTTGTCAATGTCCATGACGCTATCAGTGTCTGATCTACCTAAGGGAGGTTGCGCCGGACACGTCGAATATACTTCTTGATCAAAGCTTGTCAGTAGCTTCATATGGAATGATAAACTCTTAAATGCAAGAAAACCAAACCAAACTGGATCATAGTAAGAACCTTTTAGGACATCGTCGTCTCATTCCATCTGTGTCATCTCAGGACCTACGGAACAAACGGCACTAGTCCATCACAGCCACTCCTAACACGTCAAAACCAGCCAGGAAGCATTTTAATCCTGATAACCCCAAGAGACCTTCACAGTTCTTTAAATGGATGCAGATACAATAGTGCGGCAGCAGTACCAATTCAAGCCTCCTTTTCTCCCGACTTAAGCATGACGAGGCTGCCAGAAGGGTCCAGGATGAAAGCCTTGGAACTTCTCCCTCTTGCCCAAGGAAATTGGGGTGACAGCCAGGAATTAAAACCCTCTCCTACTGAATATACCTCTTCTGGGGATCTTTGGGCATTCAGCTAGTACGATTTTTATACTGGCGGCTTCTCATCCTCTTGCAAGGACACCCATTCCGTTTCCCCAATCAAAACTGGCTTAATCAAGGGCAAAGGTGCACACCTTTCTGCAGAAAGACGCATTAGAGAGGGTACCAAATAAATAGTCTCCTACTCCCAGATATTCTTGGTCTCCATCAATCTTGGGAAGTTTCAGTCTATCATTGACCTTTCCACTAGAAACATGTTACTTTCAGAGAAACATTCAGGATGGAGACCACCGCCTCAGCCATGAACACCATAAGGTCCTGCAACTGGACAGTCTTCATCGACCTTCAAGATGCATCGCAAGTTTTCCTCCACACAGCAAATACCTCGTTTTTTCTGGACTGGAAGGTTTTCGTTTTGAGCTGTGCCATTCGGCCTAGCCTCCACTCCCAGAGCTTTTATCTGAGTGATGGTAGTAGTTGCCGTTCACCTGAGGGATCTGAGAATCCCCATCCTCAAGCATTTCCACAATTGGTTGATGCACAATGACCTGAAAGAGTCCCTCTTGCAAGATCTGTCTTACTGCTGGTCCACAGTGACCCTGCTAGAAATAGGAGCTAATCTCTTCTCAGGATTTCGTTTACATGAGGATGAATTTCCTCACCAACCTTGGGCGAGTTCGTGCTCCACATTCAAGTACGTCCCGGGGATCATGAACTCCACAGCGGACCTGATTCTCCTAGGATGATTACTTGCGCCATCTCCGATTTCTCCTTCTAGCAAACAAGTGAACAAGGACCCCGTCAGGGTCCCGTTAGCTTTGATTGTACTGAGGTCAGAATTTTATCACGAATGGAGTTAGTGAACCATTTGAGAACGGTTTTTGGCTTGATACCTGGTGCCCGACCCTGAGCCTCACTCCAGCCTATATGTGGATGCATCAGATCTAGGTTGGGTCATTCATTTGGAGCAAAAAGGGTAGTTTTTATTAGTGCTTATGGTCCTGGGAATATGCCATCTTTTACATAAAAAGATGACATAGAAGTGCATATGCTCCTTCTCTTTGGATAGCGCTTTGCAAACTTCATCGGGTCCTTGAGTGGCCGAGTGATATAAAGCGTTCGCCTCTCGCCTCTGTCCGCGCGAGTTCGAGTCTCGGGCTCAGCCAATATGGGTAAGTGAGATAGCTTGCCAGTAGCTACCCGTGGATCGGTGGTTCTTACAGGGGTTTTATTGTTCTAGATGACTTTCAACACAGTCAGCACAGACCAATATTGGACTACAGCTGCCTGTTATACACAGCTCTTCACAGCGGTGCTGTAACTTCCGCAAAGCAGATTCGACGAAGTACGCTGACATACTGGAGCGTAGCATAGTCACCATACCATCTCGCTGCATCCCAATCAAGGAATCCTACCACAGCTTCCAAAGGGCCATATTCAAGGCAGCCACTCAATCTGTCCCTCGTGGTCGTCGTCCAGTCTATACACCCTGTTTGGATGGAGAATGTCAGGCTCTTCTCAAGGAATATGAAGCATCTGAAGATCCAGACATAGCAGATCACCTGATCGATTCCCTGGACACCGCCAGGTGCACTCGCTGTGAGGAAACTTCAGGATCACTCAACTTTACGCGCTCCAGCCGTAAATGCTGGAGCTTGATTCGAAAACTTTGCACCGCTCAGCAACCGCCAGTTCAAGCTCACCCTGCTGTCAAGCCAAATGCTGTAGCTAGCCACTTATTACAAGTGGTAAAAGCACCCCTGGAGAAACAGCACCGACGTCAAGTACGAGATGAGTGGCGATAATATTGCCGTCGGTAGTCAGATGAACTAAATCAATAGAATTTGAAACGGTGCTATGCAGCATCAAATCGGGCAAAGCAGCAGGATATGACAACATCCTGCCTGAGTTCCTGAAGCATTTGTTCGGGAAAAATGCATGCCGACTTTGTGGCATCAGGCAAAGATTATTGCGATACCAAAGCCTGGCAAGGATCCCAACAATGCTGCGAGTTATCGGCCGATCTCCTTGCTTTCAGTCTGTTTTAAGGTACTGGAGCGCCTGACTCTCCTAAGAATTGGTCCTGACTTGGAGAATATCATAACTGTTGAGCAGGCAGGCTTCAGGCATGACCGTAGCACTTGCGATCAAATCCTTGCCCTGACTACATTTGTTGAAAACGGGTTTCATTGGAACCTTAAAACTGGAGTTGTTTTTCTAGATCTAACAGCGGCATATGACACGGTCTGGCATGCAGGGCTGCTGTTGAAAATTTCCAGAGTATTGCCGCGCTGGATAGTTGAGACTATTGAACTCTTCCTTCACAACAGGCGCTTCAGAGTGCACATCAGAGAGAACTGCAGCTCGTGGAGACGTCAAACTAATGGACTCCCACGAGAGTCTGTTCTTTCGCCAAGTTTGTTCAATGTCTACATCAATGACTTACCTGTAACACAGTCGCTCAAGTTCGAGTATGCAAATGACATTTCTCTCGGGACCCAAAGTCGCTCATTTGCTGAGCTTGAGGGGTACTGAATAAGGACCTGGAGGATATAACGGACTTCTTCAAGAAATGATGTCTACAGCCAAGCGCAACAAAGATCGTCTCCAGCGTCTTCTACCTTAACAATGCAAATGCGAACCGTGAGCTTTGCATCCTCCTCAATGGGCAGCAAATAAAACACGACCCGACACCAAGATACCTTGGTGTGACTCTGGACAGACCACTGACATTCTACAACCACCTGAAGAAAACTTCAGCAAAACTTAGCACTCGAAACAACCTACTCCACAAACTGGCTGGTTCAATCTGGGGCGCTAGTGCTCAGATACTCAAGACATCAGCACTGGCCCTGTTATTCGACAGCCGAGTATTGCGCTCCTGTCTGAGCTTGATCATCCCATACTAAGCTAACTGATGTCCAGCTCAACACACCAGTGCGCATAATCTCTGGAATACTACGTCCTACTCCTTTACCATGGCTGCCAGTACTCGGCAATATTCCTCCTCCACATCTGCGTCGCCAGGAAGCAACCACAAATGTGTCGGCTAAGGTCTATGCCAGTGAGAGACTTCTATTGTACATGGACGTCACCTCACATCCAGCAGTCTGCTTGACTTCGAGACGCCCAATCTGGTTAGGTCCGTTGCTGGAGGATTGACAGCTGTTTCGGCATGGAGCGTTGAGTGGTCTTCAACAGATGTTGTAAACCACTCTCTCGTACCTGAGTCATCTGCCTGCCCTCCTGGCTTCAACCTTCCACGTCATCTGTGGACCACACTGAACCGCTTTCGGACAGGACAGGGTCGCTGTGCAGTCAACCTTGTCCGATGGAGCCAGGACGCTAACTCTCCCTGTTGCTGTGGATCTCTTCAAACCATGTCACACATTGTGAACAACTGTCCACTGACAAAGTTCCCCGGTGGAGTGCAGGCTCTGCATGTTGCTGATGATGACGCTGTTAAATGGCTGAGCACGCACTGCACACGATAATAATAATAATAATAATAATAATAATAATAATAATAATAATAATGATGATGACAGGGGTTTTCCATGGTTCTTTCTCCGCCAGTTACACTGGCCGCAATGTGTCTTGCGCTGAAAAAAGGCGCTAAACCCAAAACAACAACAATAACCTCTGCAGGCAGCTTCTAGGGGGATTACCCTTCATGTCTGATATATTCCGGGCAAGAAGAACACTGACAGGCAGTCTGTTCAAGCGATGGATAGTAGTCCTTACTGAATGGTGTCTACCAATCCACAGCAGAGTCCCGGGTCAAAGTGCGGAAGGCCCTTGGTGGATTTGCTTACGACAAGACTGAACAACAAGCTTATATTTTATGTCTCCCCTGCCTCAAATCATAGTATCTGGACTGTGGACACCTTCAGTCTAAGGTGAGATCGTCTGTTAAGCCTTCCCATTTTTCAGAATGATGCCGCAGATACTGATCTCATTCTATTAGCCCCTTTGTGGCCTCAACGATCGCTGTTCAGCGATCTACTGCTAGTAGACCAGTCGCTCAGAGGAGTAACCTGCTGTCGCAGTATAAGGATCTCTTCTCCACAACAGCCAACATATTTGACAGAATCACGCTAGGTTCATCTAGTGTGATCAATATGTCAGGATACGTTTTCGAGCAAGGTTGTCAACAGCATCGTCCAGGCCAGGAGACTGTCTATATCCTAGGTCTAAAATACAAAGTGGAGAAATCGTGTGCGAATGGTTCAGCGGTAAGCAAGTTGTTCCTAACAGTTCCTCTTTAAGTCCAGTGGCGAGATTTCTTTTGCTGCTGAAAACTGAGAATGTTCGGTTTTTACTATTAAAGGCTATATGTTCAACACGTTCAAATTCTTTAAGGGTCCAAGCCACTGGTTCAGACCCGTATGATTCTGATCTTTAACTATATTGAGCCGCAGAAACCGGTATCTCGCTTATTAATGGCTGGATGAATTATCTCGTGAGTATTGTGGCTTTGTTAAAGCCCCCCCCCCCTTATAAACCCCTGGGCAATACTTTCTTGGAGAACCTTACCATAAAACTGTATTCCTGCTGTCATTAGTGTCTGCGAGAACGAGTGAGCTTCATGCTTTGTATTTAGATAAAGGTTGTTTATAGCTGAACAGCATTTACCAGTCAATTTCTCTCCATTGTCAACCATGTCTTTTTTGCAACAAAAAAGAACCCTGCTTCCTTCTGTAGCCCCATACCCTGATGAGATCTCCAGTCTCAGTGATGTTTGCATATGGGATGATCAAGATAGACTTCTCTTCCTTGTTAGGCGTTACGGTTCTATTTGGCTGCATCAACCGAGAGAGGAAAGGGTCGGATCGTATCTATTAAGTACTCCACTGATGCATCAGGTATTCACTATTTCAAACTAGAATGTCTTCATTATTAAGTGAGCTTATCAGTCCTTCACTGAGAGGGGCTTTTCGTTCATGAGAAGTTAAGCCCATGAAGTCAAGCTTATTGGGAATGTGAAAATCGTTCGTGTTTGGAAGATGATATGAGAACCGCGCTTTGGTGATCTCTCTCCATTTTTTCATCCTTTTACATTCTGTCTTTAGCGCAAGGGAGCGAAAGTTCGGTTTTGTGGGGTTCAACGCCATTTTTCAGTAGGTGATAGGCTATACATGGCAGGTAGTATATTTGGCGGAAGAATACAATGGGGAGAACAGTCAATCCACGTAATGGTATTTCAGAGCATTCTCACATACCCACGTTGTGCAAGCCGATAGTCGAACTCGGACGGAGGTGAGATGTGTAAGTAACCTGTCTGCCTTAGACCACTCGGCCACCCCCCACCCCACCCCCATCACAGAGTGATTGCCTGATTTCTTTGTGTCCAATAGTTACGGTACAAAAGTGGCCTCTATCTGCTGGCAACTTAGAATATTGGACACACATACTGTAATGGTGAGTATATAATGTTTACAACAATTTTTGACTCCATCAGCCTCCCTCCGAAAGTGGCAAATCCAGTAAAGCAATTGCGATAGGTATTGTATTACTACTATTACAATCTAGTGGGTGGGTGGTAAACTAATTTTAACAATACCTACCTATCACATTTGCAAGATTCCCTACTCCCCGTCCACTCTGACTGTCCATGCTTAGTCTAGATCCAAGTTAAAGGGGGTAAGTATCCCTGAAGAGCCGATGATGTAGTTAGACTCTCTCTCTCTCTCTCTCTCTCTCTCTCTCTCTCTCATACATTTCTAACACGTTCTATGTAACTGGAGGATGGAATTGTGAGGTCGGATCAGGTGTTCCGGTAGTAAGCAAGGTGGTGGTGACATAAGTTCAGTGTACTACATTTAAATAAAATTGTTTACCCACCACCGCCACTGTCATCCACACACATGCAAAAAAGAAAAAAAATTGAGTGATATTTTTCATTCTTGAGTCGATGGTCTCTCTCTCTCTCTCTCTCTATCGATCGATCGATCGATTTTTAGTGTGCCTCCACTGCTAGTAGCTGGGGCAATATACTTTGGTCCTTTTTATCTTAGGAAACTTATTAGTAAGAGTGTACAAAAACATCACTAAATGCACACACATCAAATTTGGTAGGCATATTTGTGTTTATATGCAATTGACGCGATTAGATTAGCAGACCTTTGCAGTAATTTTTCAATTATTGTAACATTTGGACATTTGTTTCCCCAAATGATGTTAAGTATGCATATTTTTATTCATATGTAGACATACCTGTTTTCAGGCTATAACGGCAATTTATTTCAGTTTCTAACTTGTTTTGTACAAAAATGTGTTGGGTCAGCAGATGAAATATGATAGCTGATTGAAAAGATAGCAGTATTCTAAAAAACAAAACGATTACATGGTCGGAAGCCGGAATCAGCTAGTTACTTTAGACGAGATAAAGTACACGATAGTAAGTTAGCAGAGGAGTTAAAAAGTGATGTTAAAGAGTTAGAAATCAGTCTGACAGAAAACGAACTGATATGCAGTGAAAAGGCGTTATGAAGAGAACGTAGGAAGATTTTAAATGGAAGTCATGGGCAACATAGATCAACAAAATGTTAAAGATATTCCTGTCATCAGTGATGTTCAGCCAATCCTAAATCAATTAACTTAACATCTACATCTTCGAGATGTTGTGAAATGTTACAGAATTTTAATGTAATAAATTAGTCAAATAAAGGGCACCCTAAACGACTTATATCAAGCAGCAATTGATACACGTTTCATTTTGTCTTTCACTATTTCAAAAATATTTCACCTCAAGGTTGGACCATCAGTAGTATAGTGGGGTACTTTAGCGTCAATGGAAAAATACATTACAGACACACACCACCCCCCTGCGGCACTTAAGCGTCAAGATTTATAGCGTCAAATGGCACACCCTGGGAATTTTGTATGGGAACAATAGGAGTGGAACAGGTAGGGTGACGTCATGGTACTGGACACTTGCAACAATGTGGCAAGTACCGTGACGTCATCCCACCTGTTCCATTCCTATTGTCCCTATACAAAGTTTTATGCATTCGCGTCCGTTTCTATGGATAGTATAATGTGTGTTTAATGCATTCGCGTTCGTTTCCATAGATTGATGAACATTAATCTATCACACCCAAATCCTACAACCGACTAAAAAAATTTTAGGTAAGAGAATAATGTTTTGGGAGTTAAACATAAATTATGCAATCTAATAAAAAAAATTTTAGGCAAGAAAGAATAAATATCTTTTCGAGGCATATGAAAGTGGCCCTGAAAAGGGCCTTTGGGTTCTTTTTCTTCTTCTTCTTCTTCTTCTTCTTCTTCTTCTTCTTCTTCTTCTTCTTCTTCTATTTTCTCCACTTCTTCAACCAGTTCCTCACTTTTTCAATGATTCCTTTCTTCTTCTTCTTTTCATCCTTTGAAATCTAGTCAGGATGTCCCATGGCTCTAAATATTTCCTGCACCTTCATCCAGTTGTTGTTAAGTTTTTCAAACTCTTCTTTTCCCTTTCTGTTTTCCTTCTCCTTTCTCTCTTTTGTCGAGGTGTCTTTGATTTTCTTTACCTCTTCTTTCATCACTTTTCTCATCATGTCTTCAGATTTCCTTAATTGTTGTAAACCCCACTGGACAAAAGACCATTCTGTCCAATTAAATATATCTTGCAAGAAGCTCCTCACTTGGATGACATGATCAAGGGCTTCCTTCAATGTCCCCACTCTCACATACTTAGGGTGGATGAAGCCTCTTAATTTCTCCACCTCCTCTTCTATCATACCTTGCACCAGATCCCTGGCTACTTTGAGGCTAGTGCCTTGACTGGTCACAAAGTCTTTCGTGACTGGATAGCTCCATTCTTTTTCAAGCCTTTCCACCACGTAGGCTGCATCAATCATCCAGAACCAACTATGTCTTAATTCATTAAATACATTCATCTCTAATGGTGTTGAATAGTCAACACGGGTAGCCAGACTGACGAGCGCTCTGATTTATATCCGTGGAGCACGGACGTGAAGGAAAACATCCCTTACACTCAGTTCACATATTATTTACTATCCACAGAAACGTACGCGAATGCATGAAACACACCATACTTACTATCCACACAAACGGACGCGAATGCATAAAACACACACACACACACACTATACTATCCACACAAACGTACGCGAACGCACACAAACACACCATATACTATCCGCACAAACTGTAAGAAAAGAAAAAACACACCATATCTACTATCCACACAAACGAATGCGAAACACACCATACTTACTATCTACACAAACGTACGCGAATGCACAAAAACACACCATATATTCTATCCACACAAACGGTAAGAGAAGAAGAAAACACTATACTATCCACAGAAACGTACGCGAACGCAACACACACACACACACATCAGTAAATGAGTGAGTGTTTATAGTCACACTACTCTGCATTCACACAAATTGGCAAATTGAATAGTGTCTCTTTTTTTTTTTTTAGATCTGGTTAGCCCTGAGAAGGGCTGTTTTTAGAACTTCAGACGCACCTGGTTAATGGTTACACCTCCCAGGTCTGGCACCACAGACACATCTCCTGCTCCAATCATTTACCCATTTCACATTTGTGATTGGGAGCGCAGAAGCCTCTTGAGTCGCTTCAGAACCCCAATCTTCAGTTTCTGGCATTCCGAAGACTTCCCTCTGTCTTCTATACCAGAGTCGAGGATGTTGTTGTTGTGGCTGTGGCTGTGGCTGTGGCTGTGGTTGAGTTGGCGGTACTGGTTGTGAAGGTGTACTGATCATTGGCTTCACCTCACAAACAGGTCTCATTATGAGATGAGGTAGGATCCCTCTCTTCATTTCCTTCTCCTCTTCTTTCTTCCTCTTCTCTTCCTCTTCTATCCTTGCTTCCTCTGCTATGGTCTCCATGGCCAGTTCGTCTAGCAGCCGCCTGGCATACTCCAGGTACATCTGAAGTTCCAGTAACTTTGCAATTCTGTTACTCATTTTCAATGTTGACGAGTCAACGATAGGTAGCTAGATTGACGATAGCGTCGCTTTATATACTTGAAGCACGGACGTGAAGGTAAACATCCCTTGACTGACTGACCGATTTAAGTCGCATACGCATACAAGTGCTTGCGCGACTGGTTACTGCTCGATGGTCGAGCTTTTTAATTGTTCGGGGTTGTAGGAATGGTGCCACTACAACCCCGCTTTAATGTGCGATGGTCGCACTATTTAATTGGTGGCTGGCAAAGGCAAAAGAGGAGAAGGACCCGGCAAGTGCGCTTGCAGCCTTGGACGTCGTGCACGCTTCGAAACGGCAGATCTTACTTTGTTTGTCAAATTCAGTCCAGTTGTACTAATGGACAGACCCTATTACCTATATTGTATGAGCCACCTGTGCAATTATCCAAATTCTCGAAGAGTTATAAAGAATTTTTCCTATCTCCTAACTAACGATTTTTAGTCTAGTACATTAGTGTACATGATATAATTCCCTAGCTAATTTTGAACTATATGTCTAAGCGACAATAACTGTTTTGAGTCAATATTGGAGTTAAGATTGTAATTTTGACCGGCAACCAAAGGATCAGATTAGGTGTATTGGTTTGATCGAGTCGGGATTCCAAGCCAAAATGGATTCCCTTTAAATAAATAGGCAATTTGAGCCCTTAAAAGGGCTTTTATGGCATTTCAGTCGAAGGTACTACGGCGTTTTTCCATTTCTTCAATTTCGTCCGCACATCGTGTGTTGCTTCAATCTCCATGGTTATAAACGCTTCCCTATTCTTTGCATGCCTTTGTGTTTCCGCTACGTCTACGATGCTATTTTCTTCGGTATCAGACGAAGAATTTTCTAGGTCAGCCGCTAGAGTGTGAGTGGGTGGGGACTCACGAGTTACCTTCTGCCATGTTGTTGCTGTTTCAGTAGGTATATGGGCAGCTTTACTCGCAAAAGTTTCTTTTTCCTGCTGATTTTGGGTTTCCGGAACGTGGTCCGTTGTCTCCTGGGTAGTTACAACCGTAAGCTGGGCCCCTTGTGTTTCGTTGTTAGGCTTGGTTGACTGCTGTGATTTGTTCTCTTCGTGGGTCGATGTAGGCGGGCTGCTTCTAGACTGGGTGTGCATAGACTGCTCCCTCAGTCGGCGATTGTTTTCCCCTCTTCGACTCCTGGCCCTTTGTGTAGTTTCTTCTTTATTTTCCCATATTAAGAGCAAAGGTTGTTCTTTTCTCCTGTGCCCTCAAACTCCAGCCTGTGGCAATATTAAGGCCTAAGCCTTTTATCGCGTTTAACGCCTGGGCGGGAATAATTATCTCCATCGCTAGCGCTTGTTACACGTCTTGCTTGCTGCTCTCTTCGCTGCAGACTAAACATCCCCTGACACCAAAACTTACCATCACATCAAACGAACGGACCTAAAAGAAACACTCACGTTGACTTTTTTTTACTTACAAACACAGACATGCATGATTCGACAAGACAGAGAAACGATGTGTGGATTTTTTTTTACTGACAAAAGAAACGAAGTGCTTATAGACACACGTCTATTTTTTTTAACATACAAACACACAATTTTTTTTTTTTTTGGCAATTGAATTAGTATGTCTCTTTAAGAGTATTGGGGTAGCCCTGAAAAGGGCTGTTTTTGTTGACGGGGAGTGATGGCAATCTTTTTTACTGTCTAAGATTACGTCCCCGTCTGGCGGCAGGCTTTCCTATACGATACGGCCTGCTTCTGCGGAAAGAGAAGGAGAACTCTTTGGTGTCCACACGACAGTCGACAAAACCTCTGTCTGGTTCTTGCTGTTGCTGTTGCTGATGCTGCTGTTGTTGCTGTTCTCTCTGCTTCTGAAGTCTGTACATCTCTGTCCATTCTTCTTGTTCTTTCTTGATTCCTCTCTGAAGACCTCTTCTACCAGGTCTTGGGCTATTGATAACATCTTGACATTCTCTATCTCTTCAGGCTTCGGTATCAGGTTTAGCCTGACACGATGTAAATTCACGTAAGCTTCGCTCAGCTTGTCTAGTATGGAAGGCATGTTCATAGGTAGACGAGTCAACCATGGATGGCCAGATTGGAGACCGACCCGCTTTATATGGTTCAAACGCGGACGCAATAAAAAACATCCTTACTGGGTTTTTATTGGGTCGAAACGTTATGATAGCTAATGAAATGGTGAGGGATAGAGAAACAGTCAAAGAGCATATATTCACAATCTTTTTTGAAAACAAACGACAGACATATTTTTCAAAACACAACATTTTTATTCAATAAACAATTAACCATTAACAATTAACAATAACATCAAACAAACTAATTTTGACAAGGTTGGCAACGTTGTGAAATCATGTGAGATTTCCACTGATGGAAGTCATGAGGCCATTGATGTACACTAGGTTTCCTAGCTAAAGACAAAAGATAGCCATAATGGTCACAAAACCATCGATCTACTTTCTCATCGTTTCTAGAAGAGTGACGATCAAAATAAGTCACTAAATGTTCTAAAGAATATCCAAGACTGCGTTGATGAAGAAAATACACACAATATTGTCCACACACCATAGAATCTGTGCCTTGTAATTTCACATTATTGTATCGTGTCGTCTGGGCATTTCTTCTCATAAAGTCGATGATGTCGTCTTCCAAAGAGGGTAATCCATACGAATCAAAATACTCCACACAATCCTCTTGAGGGAAGTAGACGGCGAACCAGTGAGTTCCTGGGAGATGACTGTCATCCGTGTTGATGACATAAGCTTGATGGTCTTGAGGTTTGCGATGAGGTACTTCATCTTTAGCGCACACGACAGGATTCCAAGAAGCAGTATACGAACTGTTATTCAAAAGGTAATAAAGTTCCCAGGTATCCATTTTTGTTTTGCTGTTTGTTTTTTTTCCACAGGTAATGATAAGTCATCAATTCAATTCTGACTTTTTGCTTGAAAATCTCTGACAAGTAACCGTTTCTTTGCTTCGTCTCTGTACTTTGGGCTAAGAGAGCCTCGATGCGATAGATCTCTTTAACAGTCAATGGAGGGCAGGAATAATCACGCAAGCCTTTATACCACTCATGAAACACCACTTCTTCCGAGATGAGACTCCAAGCGTCGTCCAGATACTCATCCAATTTTTCTTCTTGACTCATCATCAGACATTTATCGTGTTGAATTTGACTGGGACGATCGTTTTGACATCCATAGCAATCTTTCTTGCTCAATTCCGTAATTTTATCCGCCAGATGTTTGGCAAAACAGGACACTAAATGTTGTTCTTGTTTTGGCCATCTGGACGTGACCACTACGTCGTCTTTGTCATGGGGTTCTGTTTTCACCCTATCCTCCCATTCCATTTCCAAAGATTCTCTACCGTTCAAAGAGGGATAAGAGTCTTCCATTGTGACTAATAGTCTAGAATGACTTCTCTCAAACTGTTGATCTCTATGGTATTATCGAATTCGGCATACAAGATGACGTTGACCGTCTCGGCGAGAGCTTCTGCAAACTAAAGTTCCACACGCAGTTGACCGGATTTTATAGGTGGAAATGTCCCTCGTCGCTGCCTTGGTCCGGAGTGAAATCAAAGGCCCACAAAGTGTAACCTCCTACATAATCTTCGTACGAAATACCGTGACTGGTGTAGCTTCGTTCAGGGACATGTACGATCTCAAGTAATTCTTCTGGGCAAAGTTACGTTCGAAGGGTCTGGTACACAAGGTCTTGCCATCGCGACTCACTTCGATGTTGGACACTCTGTAGTGCTTAAACTGGAAAGGATTTTGATCGTGGGCTCCGTTGAGGGCTGCATTACTGACGATGCCAACGATTAAACGTTTGGGTAACAGTCCTTGGAACAGATGATCTTCGATCTTGGATCGGAGTCCAGCAGCAATGGTGAACGTTTTCACTTCTACGCGTCGTATCGGATACTTGGCGGTCGTTCTGTTTAATGTATGACTGATGTCCTTTCCCGCTTTAAGTAACACTTCTACGCGGCGCACGTAAAGTCTGGCTTCTTGGATGATGGTTTTGTACTCGTTGGCATGAGCCATCAAATGGAAAGCAACACTGCTGAGATTTAGTCTCAGGCGAATATCCACTCAGTTGAGCAAATACTTGTCTTGCAACCACATGTCCAAATGCAAACGATCCATCATTTCTAAACTACGGCCTTGAAGGATTTCTTTCGACGGTCGTTAAAGCCCACATTGTGAGGATTGTCATCTGCTGTCAGGGCTGTGTCGTTAAACGTGTCCTCACTTGCTATCTCAGGTTTCCATACTATGCAAGGGTCCAGATGAGTGTTCTTGGCCTCTTTTCCGTACGTCAAGAGATTTTCTAGGTACGCTCCGTAAGGGTAAGTATCCATACTACTAATGACAAGTTTGTTATTCAAGTACAAATCCACTTCGCTGAACAAGGAATGCATGAAATTATTAAAGGGAGCGACTCTGGCATCGGCACCCGGACTGGTGTTGTCGGTTTTGATCACTTTGAGTTTCAGGTACAAGTAACTGCTATTCAGATCGATGTAATCTTCGGGTTGTCGTTTGATTTCAAACTCAGTGGGAGCTGAATCCGTCAAAGAGGAGACGGAATGAAATTCGACCCATTGGGATTCTTGCATCGTCATCATGGTGGGTGGCATGGCAAACAGATCCAGTTCCGACTTGGAACAAGCGCAAGTTTCACTGTGACTTTCCCTTTGGTGAATGGAATATTTTGTCCCAGATCTCCTTTTATAGTAATGTTGAAATACGACTTACTGATGGGTAAATAGTGAGGATGTACAAATTCGCGGTGAACGTGATAGGTGTTTCCACCTTCCTCGTCAGCAGCCGTGGCAGAATCCACTTTGAAAGGAATGACATGCAGTAACGGTACGGAGGTGTGTCCCACCACGTTGTACTCCGCCACATCGGAGTACACAAAGATCAAATTCAGTCCTTGGTTCATTTCTACAGGGAATCTAAAATATTTCGCAAAATCCGAGTTACTGGTCACGGCTGGTATTTCGTTTCTAATCTTGATCAACTTGGGGTCTCCACCCAAAATGTCATACAATTCAGGACAAAATGTAATGGCCAATACTTTGTTCTCTGAAAATTTGATTAGTAGGCGACGAGCTATTTTGTGGTATTCAATCGTGACACTTTTTCTGGTTTTCTCCAAGACTTTACCTAACACGGCATTGAACCTGTCAGCAATGGTGTTCACCAAATGTTGACCACTAAAATAATGGCATGGGGTAATTTTCAACCGATAAGTGTTCCACTTAGTTTTGAGGTCTTGTGATTTCATAGAGTCACCTACACTGGGGCGTTCATCCAAGTCTTGTTGCATTTGCTCGTCATGAACTTCTACCGTAAAAGTGTTTTGATTTTCGACGATGGTTTTGATTTGTGTAGGGTGAATCATTTCCACTAAAGCCACTTCCCAGTGGGTTTCGTGATCCAATTGGATGGCCTGAGGTAATTTGGCCATGTAACAGCATAAGGTGTTATTGGGAAACACCTCCATGGAACTGTCACTGGGTAACGTTAAGTAAAATTGGTTGTTCATAATTCCAGACTTCTAGTGTCCGAGGGGTCGCTGGAAGTCAGAGGAGTGTCTAAAAGAGGATTGTTATGGTGACTGTTGGAAGGGGTATTGACGTTGGACGCAAGGCTCCCGTTGTTGTTTCCGTTAGAGGAATATTTCAGAGATGGATTGGGAAGAAGGTAACCGATGCAACTGCTAAGTAAAATGGTCCACAATTGTTTGTCTCCTTGTTGCAAACTCATATTGGCAATGGCAGCACCAATGACACAATACACCACAAAGATTTGGAGAAAAAGACGATTTGCGTTTTAGGCACACGTTCTCCACACCACACCCACAAGAGTTGCTTTTGTAGATCTTGCAGAGAAGAACTGGGGAAGGAGTGGTCACTGCAGTAGCTGAGGCTGTGTTGAAGGGCATGATGGTCACTTCTTTTTATAGTCGATAGGTTGCAAAGCGTCGATCCAAGAGTCAAAACTGGGAATATATCCTTTCCAACGTACTTTGACTTCTTTGACACGTCGTTTTCCCACTTTTTGGGTTCTTCGATCGAGAATGCTTTCGATCTCGTACACGTCGTCTTCTTTTTTGGTCACACGTTGTAACTCGGGCAAGTAAAAAGTTGCTTTTAGCACTTCCCCGTTCATGTCTTCCAATTTATAGACGGGGGGATGACGGCCACACAAACGTTCAGTGACACGAAACAATTCAGTGATCCAGTTGGGTAAGTAACCTTTGTCGAAAGTGCGTTTGGTTTTCCCAATGCGCACCCAATCTCCTGCTGTCAACACTCCACCTTTCTTGGGGACAGTCACCGTCGGGGACGTACCAAACAGGCGCTCGAAGACGGTCACTTCGTTGTCGGGAGTCACTTCTTGGGGGGCACGTCCGATGCTCCGATGGTAAGATTGGTTGTACGATTGGACTAGGTGTGGCAAGACGTCGATGTACTCGAGAGTGTGTTGATGCGAAAAATATTTCCACATGCGTTCTTTCAGGGTGCGTTGAAAACGTTCCACGATGCTGGCTTTGGTTTCGGGATTCTCGGTGGTGAAAATATTAATGTCACGTTTCTTCAATTCTTTTTGGAAAGCTTGGTTCAGAAATTCGGTGCCTTTGTCGGTTTGCCATCGAAGAGGGTGACGCCCGCTTTGTTTCAACACCAGTTTGAGGGCTCGCACTAACTATCTGCTCGATTTGGAAGTCAATGGCACGACCCAAGCAAATTTGGAAAAGACGTCGATGACACAAAACAAATATTTGTAGCCACGATTGTAGGTGGCCAAATGAGAGACATCGGCTAAATCGGCTTGCCATTGATGATCGATGCCCTCCATTCGGGTGCAACTTCTGGAAAATTTTCGTCGAATGGGTTTGTGTAATGTGTACGTGGCTTGTTCTTGTAACCAGCGTTGCACTTGAAGTAAACGGACACTTTTCAGTCGAGTTTTGGCAGCACTATACAATTTCTGAACTCCTCCGTAACCTGCAGGATGGGATGGATCATAGTAAATGCTGGCTAACACCTTCTCCATTTTTAATAAGTGATCCACTCTTCGCTGATGGTACTCTGAATGGGACGAGGTTGTGGTTTAGAAACGGCTTTACGTGTCCGATGTGCCACAGGAGTAGAAGTCGAAGGTGGTTTTGGTGGTAGTGGTGGTGGTGGAGGGAGGTACTGGAATGGCTTTGGTCTTCTTTTCTTTTTTTACTTCTGCTTTCCCTTATTTCTTTTTCACTTCTGTCGAAGGTGGAGTGGACATCATCTTTTTAACCCTAAGCTTTAAGTTCTTCTCGTTGTGGTGTATGGGAAGGGGTCAACAAGGACGCTGAAATCTTACTAGGGATGGGAGCTGCTGACGGTGTTTGAAAAACTTCTCTTGCCTCTTCTTCCTCAGACTTCCGCTGGGCTGCATCTGTCTTCACCGCTGGGGGTGGGGGTGAACTTTTCATTAGGGTCTTAAAATCTTTCGGAGTGGGTAGAGCTGTTTCACCTAAAGTTTTCTGGTGAAAGAGTTGCAGTCGTTGCAACAGTTGACCGTACCGTTGCGTTTTTTCCTTTTCTGACAAATCGTTGCGATCCATCAACGATTGCAATTGGTGTTGTAACTGAGACATCTCGGTCAAATGAGAATTGGGAGGTAAATGCTGGGTTCGTTGTTCTTGCCAATGATGGTATTCCATCCATTGTTTGTAAGGTACTAAAGCCAGCTTTCGTCCTTCCATTGGATTTCAAGGATTACGTCTGAGATATTTTGACTCCAGAGGTCCCTTTTATCTTCTTGACTATTTTACATTGGGACTATGGCGGGTAAAACTCTTCCCAGCATACCCAACATAGGTTTCGCTATTACATTTGTAAGAAGTCCTAACAAGGGAAAAATTCCTCCGCGTTGCACCAACATCTTTTTCTTTTGACGAATGGGTATTTTCTTTTGGACCATTTGGCGAAGAACGTGTCGATGTTTGGCTAAGCATTTTTTTCTAGTGTTTAGTTACAGGTATCGTTCCTTTCAAGACATTCAGAGAACATTCGCTCACAGTATCAATGACGTCTTTGGAGGTAGTTTGAATGAGTTTCTTTTCGCATGGGTGGAGAAGATTTGGACAGGACGGACAACATGTCCCAATGGTTCACTAAACGAGGTGGCAGTCCTTTCCTTTTCTTTCCTTTGTGGGTAGAAGAGGAATGTCTTTTTTTTGGGGGGGGTGACATCTTTCTTGGTTGGTTGATTCCGTGGCACACACCAAAAAATACACTAACGTCGATGACTTGTCACACGGCCTTTTATCCTTTTATTGGAACTATCGCTTCGTCCAAAAGGTGACGATGTGTTTTCCAAAATCGCCAAAGAATCCGCCTCTTTGGTGGCTCCTCTTTTTCTTTGGACGAGTGTGTCTTTATTGTGGGTGACGTCGATGTTTGGTTAAGCGCTTTTTCGGATGACGAATCTGTCTTTTTTTTTTCCTTTCTGGACAGGAGAACGACGATGAGGGAACGTCTTTTGGTGCACAAAATACACTGAAGTCCATGACCCGACTTGCGCCCTTTTATCTTATTGTTTCTTTTGGAGCTTGTCATTTAACTTTGTGGCAAAATTATCTACTAACTTTTCCATTTGAAATAAAGGGCCAAAGATACCTCCCCTTTGGTGGCTTATCCTTTTCTTTGGACGAGTGTGTCTTTTCAGAGGGTGACGTCGATGCTTTTCGATGCGTTTTTTTCGGATGACGAGACTGTCCTTTTCTTTTTCCTTTTCCTTTTTGGACAGAAGAACTACGATGGTGAAGGTGTGCACTTCTTTGAGGGGACATCTTTGGGCATTCAGGAACACAAAAACACTGATCCCTATCGTTTGCCTCGGGTCTTTTTTATACTGTAGGGGCCATCTTTGGGCGTTCAGGAGCATAACAACACTAAACCTATCGTTTGCCTCAGGTCATTTTATCCTGTAATGCGTCGCCACTGATTGTCGGTTCGTCGTATCATTTTCATGGCAGGCATCAAAGGTCGTGGAGGGGATCGCAACGGACTCAGTCGGGACAGTTCTTGCTTGGACAAATCCAGTAAACTCTTTAACACACCCGATCTTTCTTGGACTTTGATTTTGGGGGCAGGTACTTTGTGAGCAGCGGCTATTGCCGCTAAAGAGGAGGAGGGTGTCACCACTGGAGGAGAAGTTTTTGGAGACGCAAGTTTCCAATGTTTCATCAAATTAGGAAAGACACGTGACAAATAGGGTTTGGCAGGCATCACCAGCAACGGAGAAGTGGAAGAACCTGAGACTGTTGGTGACGCAGTCACCGTTGTGGCAGGTCGAAGTTTGCGAATGTAAGGTTGCGTCCTGGCGGCATTACCTCTCTTGCGGGTAGACGCTGTTTTCTGTGGGCTTTTCTTTTTCTTTTATTTTTTGTGGCTGTGACCTGGTCTTCACACCGCTGCTCTTTTTCTTTTTCTTCTGGGTACGTTGGGGAGTGACTTTTTCTTGGGGACGACTTTCGGAGCATTGGGATCCCATTTTAAGAGGGAACGAATGATGACACCTCCCAGAGAAACGCTACCTCCAGGTTTCAAAATGATTTGCTTTTTGTTTGAGTGTCTATGCGAGAATTGGCCAATTGCGTCAAGGCTACTTTGTTTCTCTCTAAAAAAACGTTTGGTTTGATGTGGAATGTGAACGATGCCTTGCAGTAATTGACGTGCTGTTACCGTAAACCATCGTAAGACTTCTTTGAGACTAGCTTCTAAGACACGAGCACGTATTTGTGGATTTTTTTCGCGACTGATGCCGTACAAGGCACGAATCAATTTGACGGGAAGATGAGACTGAAGGGACGTCATGTTGTCGCTGTGTGAGACAGACCCCAAGTGACCGATGTTTTGATAGATTTGTTTTGGTTGTTTTGGTTGTGGTTGTTAAGTCGACGACGGGGACGTGTACACGACAGGCCCTCCGTCTTGGCACCAGTGGTAAAACAGATGGGTACGAAATCGCAAATAATCGGGAGTGGTGGGTTTTAAATCCACGAGTAAATAAGCGTGTGGGGTTTGAGTGGCATCGTCGTACGCATGAGTCAGCCAATGCGTTCCTAACTGTTTGGCTAACACTTGCACTTGCGATTTATCTCTAGGGCATTTAAACAACACCACGTAATGAGCATTGAGACTGATGGTACGATGGGCTTTACTTTGTTGAAACAAATTTTGGGTGATGCAAATGACACTGGCATTACGATGATGCCCTTTGCGCGTAAACCACAGTTTAATTTCTTCTTCGTCTTCTCCTAACATGTCGTCAAAAATAACCAAATGAGTTTGACTAGGGTCAGACACGATCCCGTACGCCGATTGCCACTGTTTGTAACACCACACGATTCGTCGAGGTGGACGATCGATCAAATGATGTTTATGTTCGATCAAACGTTTGACAAATTCGGTTTTGCCTGAACCGCTAGGTCCGGCAATGAGCATGTTAAAGGGATGGCGAAGATACAAGGCCTCCCAACTAGCACGATCGTCGATGACTTTGAAAATGGAGGAAGAGGGAGCAGAGACAGTAGAGGTAGCCATAGTAGTAGTGTGAGGATTGTAACTTTTGACACGAAGACAGACAAGACAAAGAGTTTTTATACTTTTTTCAGGACATGTTTATTGCCATCTTTAATTGTGAACAACACAAAAGACAAAAATACATAAAAGCCAAATGGTTAAGTACACGAATAAAAGACACATCAAAACGATCATAGTGGAATATAAACAAGTCTCTGTACAACATTTGTGGTGATCAAGAGGTGGAATTGTAGGGACAGTGTGTAATGTTCTTAGAGTCTCTACACTCCTTGGCACAGTCACACAAGTGTCCTCTCGGAATGACCTTTCGGGGATGTCGATGACGGTCCTGTCCTGAAGAGAGTGGTTTTCCTCGGTCACGACGACTTCTTCTTCTGGCACTGTCATTAACACTGGTTTAAAAGTTACTTTTTTTCACTGAACGTTTTAATTTTTTAGGATGACAAATCTTAGGCATAGTGTGCCACTTCTTTTGTCCAAGCCTCGAAACCCCAACTTTTCCAGTGACGTACATCTTTCCAGTGAGGGTGTAAGTCACAAGCTACACACATATCATCGTACACATCTTCAGTACCTAAAAGTTGACGAATCTTTCTTTCCTGTAGAGGTTGTCGAAAAGTATCGAGATGAAAGCGTAAAGCTTTGAGCAGATTGAGTTTTTCGTGTACATTTAAAGAGACCACTTTCATGTTTTGGGGAGTATGTACTGTTCGTAAAGAGTCCACAAAGAATCGGCCGGTAAACGAAATCCCAGAAAGCAAGTCACTAAGACACACACCACGTCGACCCCAACTCAGTGGACACAGTCCTTGTAAAATACAATGGTAATCCTCCACTGTCTGAATAGTGTCATTGATTTTCTTCCACGGAATTTGTTGTGATATCACGAATGATAAATGTCGTGGCATGGTAGTCCGTTTTTATACCTCTTTTTGTCGGAGACAATAAGTGTTCTTTTTGTACAGAGATGGTCGTACTCCAGTGGCAAATCTAAATTGTTTAGTCACTAACTTGCACATCACACACCGTTCAGAAGTGCCCTCTTGAACTAAGTTCACATTGTATAAACGATTTTTGTAACCCTCTAACTCTTCTTCTGGAATTCGTTGCAGTATGTCTACCTTGTAGTAAAAAGAATCAGTAACAAACCAATCCTTCTCGCACAGGGGTAGTCGAACAATGTCTGACTATTGGAACGCTTTCATCAGAATCAGTCCTTTTATAGCATTCAGGTATCAGTGGTTCAAACATCGATGACGTAACAGATGCAATTGTTCCTTGCGTTTCACTTGTATTTTGACCAACTCGCGGTAAATGCGTTCTCTCAACTCCACAGGCAAACCACGAATGTTCTCTTGTAAAGTATCCATGACTATGTCAGTCAAACACTTCTCCTAGAGCGAAAGTAACGAATGTAGTGAGTAATTTAGGTCAATAAAATCTTCAAATGTAAATGGTCTAAAGAGGAATATTCGGAAGAACGCACCCTTGATCCAGAGAAATCGGACTTGTTTGTTGACTTTTGTCAATTTCCTCTTGTGAATTTCTCGACACAAAAGTTCCTCAGTCACCCATCGAGATTTTGCTCTGGAAAGTCCCTGCCAAATGTCCTTGTAGATCTTCTCTTGCAATTCGTTTGGTAATGTTTGAAGATTATTTTTCCAATGGGGTTTAAATACTTGTCTAGGTGTTGTCCAACGTTTGACTCCTAGCCAAGCAGCTGGTTTCTTAAACGACATGGTATGCAACTTCAATGTCGAGGTCCCACTAAAGGTAGGTAGTGACAATCTGGAGACCATCGAGCATGTTCCAGGTAAGCGCAATCTTTCTTCTCCCACTCGTGAAGTGACACACCGCAACTGAAGCACTTGACTTTATCCCCTTCGCCCAAAAAGATAAATCCGGCTCTAGCTAATTCTTCGTGCGTAGGTCCTCCCAGATATTTTGGCCATTTTCCTCGGAAAGTTTGGAATCGACTTTCAAAGTCGCAGTATTCAGGCAATCACACAGGGAACGAATATTCATCTTTCACAGGTTCATTTCGATAAGGGTAAGGTGAAATATGTAGGAGTTTGCTCAGTGTTATATGACATCCGTAGGGTGGTAGCCGCATCGATTCATAATGATGATATCCACCATGAAACCAGTAAAGTGAAAACGTGAACGATGACGAGTGGCATCACTTTCGCATCAGTCAGGTTTGACACCCACAGCATCACTTTCCATGGTAGGTATAGCAAAGTTTCCATGATGTGGTACTGAATGGCTGAGGTCATAGCGTACGGCATCCCTGCCATCGCAAGGCACAGCATCGTACTCGAGTTTCTCGTTGGACTTGAGTCTTACGCTCGATACTTGTTGTTTGAAAGAATTCATCCTTCTCGCTTGGGATTAGTAGTTCCAATGAACTATCGGTCTTGGACGTTGTCCCTTTTTATATGCTGACCAATGTCAGCGTGTCCGTACGGTAAAGTGAAGTGATTGGGAAGCCGTACTCGCTTCTGGTACACGATTTGATAGACTTTTTCCAAGGACCGGCTGACGATTTGGTGTGTGGGTAAACGTACAATCTTGTGCGGTTCGTGGGTGGTCACTTTAAAATTTCCATCCTCTCCAGACTGCAAGGCTTCTTTCAAGACGCCAAAGTTCACCAGTCGACTGGTGCGATAATTGAGAGTCAATCCTTTCACTTTACACTCGGTGTGCACTTCTCTTTGTGGGTCTCGGTATTCGTAGCCGTAATTTTTTGGACCGCCACTTGCAAAACTTAGAATCCTGTCGTCGGGATGCTCGTCCGTCCAGGCTCCTAAATGTTTTCCTTCGATGTTAGGGTGTTTGTGACCCAGACGATCGATGTAAATGCAACTGTCCGTGTCAAAATACAGCACACGATCTCCTAACAGTTCTAAAGCTTCGTACAGTTTTAAGCGAGCATGGGCTGTCACGTAAGCCGCAATGATGACATTTCCAAATTCGTCGGCTTCTACAAAGTCCAGTTCTTCTTCGTAATTGACTAAGATCAAGTCCTCATGAACGACGTCCACGTGTTTCATGTATTTGGTTTTGTCGTGAATCATCTGGAAGTGGCGGGAAGGTTCTGTCAAATACTCCGTCTTGGGTAAACACGGTCGTTGTGCCATTTTCCCCACAAGCAATTTAACATCACTTTGGCAAACGATCACCTTCCTTCGTTTTTCTCAGCGTGGTCTAAAGTGATGCCTTCCTGCTCCCAGTATTTCTCTTTGAATTTCTTTTGGCCTTCGGGAGTGTGGTACCAGGAAGGATAGCCGCTGGCTTCTTGTTTCAGTTCTAAAAAGGCATTCACGTAGTCTGCGAAAATGCCTTTTTGAGTCTCGTCGCCCTTGTGGTATTTTTCTGTCTTGGGAAAATGGTAAATTTCGTACACTTCTAACAGTTGGTATCCCAGGTCCAGAGCTTTAAACAATTCCACGCTGACCCACGTTCCCATTAAGGCACGTTCTTCCTGCTGACAAGGTCGGTCTTGATTGCACGTTTCGGCACAAGTACGACACAAGGGAAACATCAGTTTTCCTTGGCAACGATGAGGTAAAACGGGATGGTACAAGTTCGTGGGAGGCAAGACTTTGCACTTGATCAATCCTTCGTATTGTCGAATGTTTTCTAGGTCGGTGTCTTCCGTCAGCAATTGCGGGTGCCCTGCGGAAAAGTGACAATATTTGCACACGTACAGATACTGAGAACACACGTCCAAATATTTGATTTCCTCTCCTTTCTCATCGTCGGCTTGGTACAGTAAACAGGTTGCATTCGTCCGTCCTCCGTACAAACTGTCCCGCGGGTTCAGTGGGTCCACCAGCTTGTAACTTTCCACGATGCGCTTAAACTCGGGATCAGTTTTCAAACGGTGATTGTACTCATGTTCCCACATTTCTACCACTTGGTATCCTTGCTCTTCTAACTTCAAGCGCCGCTGATAAGTGGCCTGATACAAGTCTTCCATGGTCCGTTGTAAGAACTGATTTGTCGTGTTATGTTGAGAGTAGCAGATGGGACATCCATGAAATAAGCATCCGTTAAATTCATACACGATCTTGGGGTTTTCTAAGTCCCAACCATCCACTGAATACCTTCCGATGGCTTTTTCGCCTCCTCCGTTGCGAGCATGTTGGATCCATTTGTCTTCCTTGTCGCACAAGTAATGTAACCGGCGTAGGGCTTTGACCGAGTATTGACGTTTGACAAAATTGGTCGTTTGAGGACTTATGACAACTAGGGTGTTTTCGGGCATTAATCGTTGGCGGTACACTAAGGAACACGCTTTGGCAATGGTGCAGGCTTCTTTCAAAGGCTCGATCCCTCCGTGCTCCATGAATAATTCTTGAAATTGTCCACAGCAACGCCGTAAAATGTCCACGTCGGAACGACAATATTTTAACATTTCTTCCTGAAAGTCGAAGGGGTCCGAGGCGTGAGTGTGGTACCATGTGTAGAAAGCTTCTCGTTGTTCGGGATGCATGTTGTCGGGGTCGTAGTAGTGAGCCTCAGGCAAATGGGGTAGAACGGCGTGTTGATTTGCTTCGGTATTGAAAAAGTGTGGAAAATAGCCTTTGGTCATTTCTGTCATTCCAAACGTTTTAGGCATGCGGCTCAAAGACATGGCCAAGTAACTCATCGAACCTTTAAACTGCACTTGTCCTACTTGCATGGAAATGATTTTGGCTCCGTTCAAAATCACTTTAGGACATTCGGTACTTTGTTCCGTATAGTATCTGAGGAGAAATTGCCCATCGTATCCCGAGAAATTGTGAACCATCACCGTGGCATAGTGATGACAATCTCCGTAACGTTCGATGTCCTCTTGGCTCCACGTCTCGTCGATAGGGTCTAAAATCCATTGGGCGAAATCGGTCAGCGTGTTCGGTCCCCGAAAGATTTTTTTACGTCCTCCAGGAATCTTGCTGCAGTGAGGGCAATGAGTAAAGATAGGCTCTTGGATGCACTTCTCACACGCTTGGTGAGCCACGCAGAAGTTAAGAATGTGAATACCAGTCTCTTGCATACATTCGAAATCGAAAAGTATGAAATTGCCTTTCTTCTTCCTCTTCATATTTGGAATGGTATTTTTCAATCTAGCATTGGTGTTCCAAGTCCACGATTTGGCGACAAATGTGACATCGCTTTTTTCCTGAACAGACGTGTGCCTTGGCATTATTGGTACGTATGCCTTGTCCACAAGTAGGGCACAATCTCAGGAGTTGACAAGCACATTTCTTCTGTGAACCTTGCGTCTTTAGATGTTGTTGGTAACAGGTAGGGCTGACAAACGTGCGCTGACAAGCTGGGCAATGCTCACGTTCTTGTCCTTTGTCCAGACAGGGTTTAGAGGACAAACATCCTGAGCATTTCGATCCTCAATGCTTGTGTTGCTCTCGATTTTTATAGCCATAGTCACGTTTCTCACAGTAATAACTGTATGACTGGAATGCAGTGATACTGGTGATGACATCAAAATGTTCATCGTGATGATAGACATGAGTGTATTTTCCGTCTTTGAAATCTTTGCCTCGAAATAACAGAGGTCCACGCACCTCTTGAGGGTGCACTTTCAAGGTGTAGCGTGGAGCTAAGACGTCTTGCAATTTTTGCATTTCAGGAATGCCACAAGCGGTGTCTTTGGATATTGCTTGCTGTAACAGGAGTCCTGCTTCTCTTCGTTGTTTGGCTCGGTCCGATTGTTGAATAGTTCGCCAAGCTCTTTTCCATTATGCCGTGTCGTTCTTGTCTGCATACGTTCGTCCCACCATGATGGCACGGGCTAAACACATCTTGTCTTGAGGATTGTTAATTTGGACGAGACTCATTTTGGTGCCGCGAAGATTGACTACCAATAACACCTTTTTGCCATGTCCTGTCCCTTGAGAAAGAGACAATTGGGTCATGAACAGTGTTGCTTTTCCGTCGGTGATGTGAAACTTGTCGTTGGATTGTTGCACGTGTTGAATCTTGTCCATGACTTTGGAAGGTGGCAATTCTGCTGGGCTGCTAAACTCGATCCAAACGGGGCACTTCAAAATGTCGTGAGGAATGGAAAGTCTCAAGCGATAGTCTTCTTTGGCTTCACATTGCTGTTTCAGTGTGGTTAACAAAGAATCCCACACATCGGTGATGAACCCTTCTGCTTTCTCCAACGGTACGTCTGACTTGAAATCTTTAAACCTCACCGTGTACGTGTAGGCTGTGGTTCTAAATTTTCTGGAGGAGCGTTTGTCCGTCTCTCGAATGTGGTAGTACTTTTTAGGGTTTACTGGTGGTGATGGACTTTGACTTGGTATAGACTCTCTGGGCTTAGATTCTGGCTCACTCATCTCATCTTCAAAATCGCTGGCATGAATTTGAGCCAAGACTTGAGCTACTGTGCGAGGCGATAAATCACGTTTCTGCCTCTTACTTTCTTTTCCTTTCTTTACGAAATGATGCGATCATTTCATCTTGACTGCAAAAAGTCAAATGACTACATTTGAAACGCCATGGACCCCTATATATTCATGTTAGGCTCAGTGTATATATAAAGGGCTGGTGCCTTCCCTCTCAGTATTCATTTCGCTCTCAAGCCGACCAGCACGATGGAAGAACCCACACAGATCGAACTTCTGATCAGAGCTTTGCGAGGTGTCATACGAAAGTTTTCTTCAGACAAGCCGACCGACTACTCCCCCTCCTTTCGAGATAAAAGTTAAGATACTTGCTATATCTGTCAGAAGAAAGGGCATTAGGCTACAGAATGTCCAGACCGTCAAAAAAGCAAGACCAGTGTTAAAAGAGACAAAAGTCAGGATACCTGTTATCATTGTCAAGAGAAAAGACATTGATCTTCAGACTGCCCTAAGAAACAACAGGAGCAGGAGGAGGAGGAAGAAGAAGAGGTGCCCTCGGCAAAGGTAGAACCCCGTCACGTTCAGAAAGAGAAGACAGAAAAGAAAAGACGAGAAAGAAGTGAGGAAGAAGAGGAGGAGAAAACTGTGAAAGTGAAGAAATTCAAAAAACAGAGAGAGTGAAGAAAAAAGAGACAGAAGAAGTCTATGAACTTTTTTAAAAAAGTGTCGTGTTGTGTTGTGACATTGAATTGTAAAAACTTGTACCAGAATAGACCAGACTGAAAAAACGTAAGTGTCTCTTGGTTTTGATTGTTTAGAATAATAAGGACCTACACTCGTGCACTCACACACGTACATCATAGGGTTAAAAAAAAAATAAAAGGGATTTTGAGTTTTAATTGATTTTGGCAAAATGAATATTATCTCTTTTCGAAAGAAGTGAGTGGCCCTGAAAAGGGCCTTTGGGTGTTTGTTTTTTCTTAGAACAAACTTAGGAACGAGAAGCAATCAACTTTAACTGCCTTAAGCCTTTGCCACGGCCAAGACCTACTTCTGGACTTGCTCCTGTCAATGATTTAGTAGAAATCACTAGGGGTGGTATCTCTGGTGTAGTAACAGGGTTAGGCTGTTTGGCTCGGGAAGGTCTTTTTCTCTTGGGTCGTAATAAAGAAGTCTGATACATTTGTTTCAGACTTCTTAACTCGGCCAAAATGTCCAAGAGTACCATTACCGTTTGAGTTTCACTGTTCTCTTTCTCTCCTAGACCTTGTTTCTTCTCTACTGCTTCTTCTTTTTCCTGTCGTTTCCTTCTTGCCTCTTCTTCTTCTCGCTGTTGCTGTTCAAGGAGAAATGCTTGTCCTGCTTCTTTCTGCTGCTGTAAAAATTTCTCTAATTCTTCTTTCTGTCTCTGTTTAAAATCCTCGATCTGTGGTAAAGAAGGAGAAGGTGGCGAAGGTACTGGTACCGGAACAAATTCTTGCAAAGAGAGAAAATCTACTAAATCCCAATTAAAATCGACCTCTTCTGGAAGTAGACCTGTGTTAACTTTGGTAGCCGCTGCTATGCCATCGCTTCTAGTCTCCACAGACAGTGCACCCCAATTAATTGTCTTCTTAGTTTCCGTCATGTTTCACAAAACAATGTCGCATCGATTCACTGCGCACGGACGCTAGCGCACCTATATAGGGAATGTGACGTCACAGGTAGCTCTCTTCGGATTGGAAGACAGACTCCGCGAAGTGACTGAATTTTGTAACGCGTGTTGGGATTTGTGAACAATCTCAATCCGTTTCGATATGGTCTTCCACTATAAATAAACGCGGTTCACTTCATTCCCTTCACCTGTTCTCGTCATAATATGTGGACAAACGTTGAATCCTCTACTTTCGTATCGTCGTTGTCTTTCCGTACGGACTTACCCATGTATGTTAAATCAACATGGACCATTATCCGGATCACCGAGACGACTGCTTGGAAAAGAAGATGCTATGTAGAGAGACGGGGCTGTCTGAAACGAGTCCTCATCTACGGTCCAGAGGTTAGACAAAGTTTGAGAAAGAGAAGAAGATCAGTGCGATGCCCTCTATGTTAACGAACTGGTGTTAACACAAAAACCAAAGGGCCTTTTCAGGGCCACTTTCATATGCCTCGAAAAGATATTTATTCTTTCTTGCCTAAAATTTTTTTTTATTCGATTGTATAATTTGTTTAACTACCAAAAACATTATTCTCTTACCTAAAATTTTTTTTAGCCGGTTGTATGATTTGGGTATGATAGATTGATGTTCATCAATCTATGGAAACGAACGCGAATGCATAAAACACACACACTGTCTGCTATTCACAGAAATGAACGCGAATGCATAAAACACACCATACTTACAATCCATAGAAACGGACGCGAATGCATAAAACACACTATATCTACTATCCACAGAAACGGACGCGAATGCATAAAACACACCATACTTACTATCCACAGAAACGGACGCGAATGCATAAAACACACACTATACTATCCACAGAAACGGACGCGAATGCATAAAACTTTGTATAGGGACAATAGGAATGGAACAGGTGGGATGACGTCACGGTACTTGCCACATTGTTGCAATTGTCCAGTACCATGACGTCACCCTACCTGTGCCATTCCTATTGTTCCCATATAAAATTCCCATTGACGCTATAGTACCCCAGGATGTGCCATTTGACGCTATAAATCTTGACGCTAAAGTGCCGCAGGGGGGGGGTCTGTAATGTATTTTTCCATTGACGCTAAAGTACCCCACTATACTACTACCATCGTACAAACTAACTTTACAAGAGTTCTTGAAGCTACTTGTACCTGTATGTTGTGCTTATTTAAACAAGGACTACATGTTTGTTGCCAGACAGATTATACCATATTCTCCTCGCACCTTCTGTATAAAGTTTGATGTGAAACAGAACTGTTGTAGAGATGATGATACAAAGTATTGTAATGTAGACAACTCGTACTGAACATCAATAGACCACACCTTGTATTTTGGAATGTGACCAGTTAGTTATCATGCCTTGTATTCAGTGACTGATTAGTGTAGGATTACTTGAAAATCATTACATCACACCTTGTATTTGGAATGTGAAAAACTCGTGTAACTGTACCGTAAATTTACTGGGCCACACATAATATTTGGAATGGAAATGTTTGTACTATAAAGATGGCAAGTTACTCCTTTCATCTTCAATAAATTTTTGTTTAAAGTTTGGAACTG
Organism: Megalonaias nervosa; assembly: GCA_016617855.1. Lineage (NCBI taxonomy): Eukaryota > Metazoa > Mollusca > Bivalvia > Unionida > Unionidae > Megalonaias > Megalonaias nervosa. The sequence continues at coordinate 34,315 of JAECUM010005816.1, read as the reverse complement.
CAATGAGAATTTTGTCAATTTAACTGATGCTTGTGTAGCAGTGACGATTTCCAATATCTTTCAAAGTTTTGAACTTTCTTATTTTTGAAACTAAAAAATTAATCAGAATACAATTCATCATCTGCGTACTACCTGAGTGTATAGCGACCCAATCGTTTGTTAAATGTCCATATACCATATACCCCATAACATTAACTTCCTATAAGGCACATAGTACTTCGCCCCCACCCCATTTTTCCCAAAGTGGCCCAACTCACGTCCCCACCGTAGATCGATTCCTCCCTCATAACCCCCACCCCACCCCACCCCCCACCCCCCAAATTAGGACTTCTATCTTCCGGATAGAATTTAATCTTACGACCTTCAGAATTCGATATACAGATAGTGAAAAAATAGCCAAACTTCATGAACATGTGCAATAAACACACCATAATGTTCCACAATACTGCTTATCGAGTCTCGGAAAACGCTGAACAAGGCTCAATTTATACTTTCCGTTTTCCTCTAAAAATTGGGAAGCAAACAGGCAATACATGAAAAGTATGTGCATTTGCAATAACGATCCATCGAAGTAGCTTTATATTTTGGAGAAAGAAAAAATACCGATGAATCGACAAAAAGAACACCTTTGGTCATTAATATATGCTCGGTATTCTACCACCCTTCCGTTTGATTATACCCCTCCCCCATGTTAAAATTAAAAGGCTTCAAGGATATGAAAAATGCACAAAATTTAGTCATTTCAATCACTGATTTATAAATTCTAATCTGATTGTGTCAGGGGATGCCAAACACTGTCAACTTATTGGCATGTCCGATCTACAGGGAGTTTTAGTAATACGGTCGCCATATTTTTCTTGGGTGAGTCTGTTTTCAAGCAACAGATAGGATGTAGTTAATCGTCTTTGATAATCTCAATAATTACATAAATGTTGTTGGAGTTACATCTCTTTGAACAGATGTTACAAGAGTTGCTTCTTTTTATTTGTTCAATTTATTTTAGAAATCTTAAAACTAGACAAAGCAAATATTGGACGCTGACGACACAGTTTTGACTGATATGGACTGATCTAAAACCAGAAAAGGAGAGTGAACAGTCTTGTCTGCTTATTTACATCGAGAGGTTTAGTTTACTTTGAAGCTCCAATAAGTAGACAGCATTACAGACCCCTTGCTGACAGTCAGGTTAGAAATTATAAATCAATGAATGAATGCATAAAGTTTTGTGGACTTTTTGTATATCCTTGATGCTTTTCATTTTTAAAATCGTTGTTGGGGTACAAACAAACGGGAGGATGTGTATATACACTTGATCGAGTATTTACCTTTCAGTCTACATTATTACTGGTCATTCTTTGTCTATTATCATTACACTTAGAAAGATACTATACCAAGCAAAGGCAATTCAAGCAAGGAACATCGTTTTATTCTCTTCTCATGTCTGTCTTAATTTTACTTGAAGTAACCTCATGGACAGATGTTAGCCATATAATATCGACATATCCTGTTCGCGTAGGCTGACTGCCACTAAATTTTGTACCGAGTTTGACCTCTCCGGTGGCCTAGTGGTTAGAGAGTCCGCCTCGGATGACGGTGCGAATCTGTTTGGGGTAATTTTGTGGTATGCAGAGTGTATATACAGAGAAAAGGAAAAGAGGTGTATATTACATAAAAGCTCCGCGTGTGTCTGTGTAACAATTTCTGGTATTTTGCTGTGCTCTTAAAACGGGTAACTGCAAAAGACTATTCTCAGGCACTTCATTTTTCTCCCTTTCCAACCGGCATTATTAACTTACTGATTAACTAAATTGTACTTTAATTCAAGCAGAAGCATAAGTTGGTGCTCGAGGACATTATTACAATCAAAATCATCTTCAGCAAAAGCTTTTATTCATGATTTTTAACCCACAAAGACTGGAAATGATGTAGCTCAGAAATTATGTCTCACGTAACGCAACGTTATAAAGAGATACAGCTGTTCAATTTATGTTGTATCGAAAGTTTTCTACGCGTATTCGCATCAAAAGATAAAATTTCTCTTGATCTCGTGGGTTATTCGTTTCAAATGATACGAAATCGCAGTTTTCAAATATTTACATGCTCCCACCCCCACCACCCACCCCCACCCCAGTCATTTACAACATGAGTAGTAACTTGTGTGAATCGTGGACAAAGTGATTCTATGGGGCAGTAGTTATAGCAGGCACTTATGGTCCATGGGAGGTAGCATACGGAAAAAGGGGGTACTCTATGGGGCAAAAGGGTTTACGGGGCAGAAAGGTTTATGGGGCAGAAGAGTATGGGGTCAGATGGGAAGAATAAGGGTAAAGGGTTTTAAGTTTTTCATTGTCAACGTAAACACACACACACAGAAGGAGAAAAAGACAGTTTTGGCAATAGTGAAATAGTATTTTTCTAGGCATATAAGTGGCCCTCCCTCGAGGTCTTCCACTATCTCTTTACAGAGTATATGAAATTCACTTTCTTATTTTCTTCCTTATGGATCCGGTCGGCGTGGCCCATCTTTCTAAATTTGTCCTACCCTGGATCCAATTAGCATTCAGGCTGTGGAAGTCCTCTTCTCATTTTTCTTTTCCTTTCTCTCCTTCGCCCAGTTAGCATTTATCTTCACAATTTCCACCTCTATGACGTTCCTCACAAGGTTCTCAGCTATTTTCAAGGCAGCTATTCTCCTTCTCACACTGCCTATGGGCGGGTAACACCAATCTACGTAGGACGCTATCTGTTCCAGAAAATAATTCACTCCGGTCATCCAATCCACAACTTCCTTCAATATACCAACTATACAGGGTTGAACTACTTAAAACGCCTTCACCTTCATCGCTACCTCCTTCATCATTTATTTGACATGTCCCCTGGCTGCTTTTAGGGCTGTCACTTGCTTTGTCACATAGTGTAGGGTGACTGGGCAACTTCATTAGATCTCTGTCTTATCTAGTATGTACTTTACCTCCACCAGCCAATCCTAAGCTTTTTGTAAATTATACACTGTGGTCATTTTAGTACGTGTTAAAGAATCAACGATGGTAGCCCGAATTCTTTATTTTCTTTGCTTTGATTCGAGTCTCTTTCGCCAGAGGCAGGGGAGTGGCATCGACGCCACGAAAGGAGCACCCCAATCTCCAAGTTAATTTGTAATCTTTCAGGTCGGAAAGTGAAATGTCGTCTTCGCATAATTTGGAATGAATATACTCTGAGTTATTTAATAAGAGATTTGAAAAATTATGAGCTGTGTACGGTGTATCTGGCTAAATTTTTTATGGGGATACAGTGCCTTAGCAGTTAAGGATTGTGTGTCAATAATTAGGGTCCTATGTATTTGTGGTTTTAGTTTTGTTCCGCTTTGAAACTGTTGATGGGTGCTAATCTTGTGTCTCTGCCTGAATTACTGGTGTTCACTCTGAGAACATTGACTTTCAGGTACAAATAAGTAATTTGTTATAAAGATCGATGTAATCTTCAGTCTTCGATAGGAGCTGAGGTAGTCAAAGACCACACGGATGAAATTCTACCCATTGGGAATCTTGCATCATCATCATGGTAGGTGGCATGGCAAACATATCGAGTTCTGCCATGGAACATTCGCAAGAGTCTCAGTATATCATTTTCTTAGTAGTCAAGGAGCTTAATTCTCTGGCTGTTCTTCTTTTCGTAGCTTTTCTCGGAAAGTGTTTATGAGATCTGAAAGGGTTTCGACGTCTCTTACTGCCGTATCCTTGCTGTGGCGTGGAAGAGGAAGGAATGCCTTCGCCAGAAGCGTGCAGCGCATTTATAGGGGTCTCTCGTTGAGCCAGAAGGACTTTCCAGTTTGAAGCAACAACTATTTGCCTTCTCTCACGAAGAATTCTTCGGGGTTTTCTTTCTCGATGATGACATTTGGAAGAAATTCACTTCCTTGCATCTTTCGAAGCGTACAATCCTGAAGTCACCATCGGTTTTAAGATGAGGGCCACCGTACGAAAAGCTGATTTGAGCATATCTCCTAAACCACGTCCTCGTTGTCGAATAACTCCTTGGTACACAGGATATATTATTTACAAGTTGCTAGAATATCGTTTTCGAAAATTTAGCTTCACTGCGACTTTTTCTTTCGAGAATGGAATATTTTGTCACACATCTCCTTTTATACCAATGTTGACACTGTCAAAATACGACTTACTATCAGGAAGATAGTGAGGATGTACAAATTCACGGTGAACGCGATACGTGTTTCCATCCTCATCGTAAGCAGCGATGGCAGAATCCACTATGAAAGAATAGCCTCTCAGTAACAGCGTGGCTGTGTTTGAAACTACATTGTACTCCATCACATAGGAGTATACAAACATCAAATTCATTCCTTCCTTCAATTGCACAGGGTATTTAAAATACTTCAAGAATCGCTCGTTGGTACTAATGTGTGTCTTCAGAGCCACATTCGGGATTCCACCCAAAATATAATACAACTCAGGAAAAAAATATGACCAGGGTTTAGGCATCCTTAAAATGCATTCCCGAACGATGAGATATTTTAAGGTAGTCATCAGTACAGTTTTATTCGCTTTCTCCCAGGCTTTGCCAAACTGTTCGTGAAACATAGAGACGATCGTTTCGATGAGATGTTGAGTATCAAAATAATACCCCACAGAAATTTTGATGGTATATTGTTACGTATCGGCTCGTTCAAAAGTAACAAAAGAAACGAGTGAAGACTACAAGCTTTGTAAGTTTTAACAAAAATAATTTATTTCCCTAGAAAACACGGTGAAAAGTTGAAAATATGAAATAGGACTTACGGTTTGTGAAGAAAATCCAAACATTTATCCTAGTACTGAAAAAATACAAATCCTGTCACTAAATAATTTTAACTGAATCCAGGTTCGAATCTTGATGACGTTCCTAGATGGAGGACGATGACGTCAGATGAAGTCTTTACACAAATGTCCAGAATTTCACGTTGAACCACAATTTGTACTGTACTATTCCAATTTAGAATGAATTTCACTGAATGTCTTTGTCCTAAACCACTTGTGTAGTTCTCCAGGGCAAAATAAATTATTATTTAAAAAGTAGATGAACTCCTATAGCTGTCATCTATAACAAGACACATCTCGAGCTTTAGAGATGTAAAGAAAAATAAACTCTTTCCCAGCACAAGAAAAATAATACCTTCTTCTCAAGGTATAAGAACGACTCTGACTATTTCACAGGGACTTAAGTGTTTAAAAACAGAACCAAAACGTCATTTCATGCACACGCACGAAGAACGCATGGTTATTTCATCATCTAACAATCGCAGTTTCACGTGGGTCAGGAAATGACTTTGGCAATAACCAATCGTTTTCGCGTAGTGTTTACTCAAATCGACAAACTATGGCATGCAAAAATCGTGCTTATGCGAGTCATACTACGTTCTAAATAAACACGATGTTTCTTTCAAAAATATCAGATCCCGTGAACATAATCATCATCATAATAAAATATAATGATACAAAAATGAAATAAAAAGAATTCAAATTTTAACACATAAGTAATTAAATTACATGGTCGTAACAAAATGCATTCAATTGATGATTCTCTCTGCTGATGGTCTTATGAATTCGTAACCAGAGGATCACTTTTGTCCAGCAATTTTTGCATTAAATCGTTCAGGATTTGATGATGAACGTGTTTTGATCTTTGATGATATTTAGGATTTGCATAGGATGAATGATTTCTACCAAAGTGACTTCCCAATACGCTTCGTGATCCAGTTGGATGGCCTGGGGTAATTTGGCTGTGAAACACCATAAGGCGTTGTTGGGAAACACATCCACTGAACTCTCAGATGGAAAAGTTAAATAAAATTGGTTATTCATAATTCGATGGTTCTGCTCTCCGAGAAGTCATTCAATGAACGAGTTTCCAAATGTTGCAAAAGAGGGCTGATATTACTGCTATTCTGGTGGTGACTGGCGTTACCCGCAAGGTTACCGTGTGTGTGTGTGTGTGTGATTTAGATTTTTAACGTAGCTTTAACAATTTTTCAGTCATATCGCTACGATATCTGCAGTGTGAGAGTTTATAGTGATGTCTAGCACTGGGGCATCATGCCGCAGACGTGTAGCATGATGTCCCACCCAGTCACATTATCCTGACACCAGGCCGACCAGTCCTAACACTAACCTCTTACTACTAGGAAGTAGATCAGTCTTGATAGTCATTAAAGTAGGGCGATGGTCGGACCCTACTAGGGTATGTATTATTCTCATATCAGTTATAGCAGAATGAGCAGATTGTGTAGAGACACAATGGTCCAACCAAGACACTGTATTGTGTGAATCACTGATGTAAGTAAAAATTTTTGTGTTGTCAACTATTAGTTTTAAGTCCGATATGATATAACCATATTCGTCACAAAATACGCGAAGTTCATCTCCAAAGGGAGTGGATTTGAGCGTATTAGCATTCCAATCTCCTATTACATAAGCATTTATTTTATTAGCATTTTCTACAATAGAATTAATTTTGCCCAAATAATCTACAAATTCCCCAAAATTTTCCGCTAGATCACATGGTAAATAGATATTGACAAAAAGCAAGGAGGAATCCCTTGTATTGATAGTAATACCTATTAATCTGGGATCATCGAGGTGTTGTACTTGTATAATACTTGAGAGAGATCTACGGTATAGTACCCCGACACCTCCGTAAGGTCTACCTTATCGTTAGAAGATTCAATCGGCGATACCTCTGATCCATAGAACTCGTCGTGTACGGATGAGAGGCAGTCTAACTCGCTGTCGAGAAGCCACAATTCTTGTAAGAAACAAATATCGGAAATATCACATAAAGTTCTTACATTTTGTATATTTCTTGTTAATGAACGACAGTTATAAAAAGAAATGCGTAAAGTGTCCATTATGTATGTTTGAGTCCAATTTGTGGATATCATAGTTCAGCTCCGACTTGGATAGTAGTCTCTAACTAATGCATTTCTTGGCCACGCATCCACGTTCATCATCGCATTGTGCGTAGGGTTATCACATGTGATTTTGAAGCTGGCATAGGTATTAAATTTCGTTTGTAGTTTTTCCACCTGGGTTGGTTTAACTCTAGAGTAATGCTCAGTATGTGAGGAAATGTCAGATTCCTGGGTTTCGGGGGCAAGTCTTGTCACGAATATGCATCTCTGTCGCATTGGACGCACTGTACGCAATTTTGAGGACGCTGCCTTTCCTATGATAAAACTTCCACGCGTTCTTGGAAACTGGTGTGTGGATTGGACGTTTGTAAACTTATTAGGCCGTCGTTGATTCAGATTTGTGCGTGATGTTTTGCGTGGAAATGCTGCCATACAGAGGTCGTTGTTCCGCAGAGAACTTGCTACTCTAGCAAAAGTTTTATCGTTTTCCATATCCTCGTCTTGGGCGCTGGTGTCTTCTGAAGATGCGACCATTTTTAATGCAGTTGTGCTTTGGTTTAATTCACCGTCATCTGATTTATTATTATCATGGATTTCTGCTGTTGTATCCCATAAGGCAGAGCAGGACTTTGTTGCACTAATCCGAGTCTCGTTGCTGTTTGAGTCCGTGCATTGCATATCTTCGTGTGTGGTACTAGTAACGGTTCTTTCTGTTGAACGACTGGATTCAGGATATTCCTCGTTGACCTACATGGTTGACTAATCAGCTCATGATTTGTTGTACTGTAGCCTCGTTTTGCAGCTCATGATTTGTTGTACTGTAGCCTCGTTTTGCAGATGAATTCTCGGTGAGAACAATGTCAGACTGAACTGTGTTCGAGTTAACATGGAGTGGCAAAGTACGTTTGACTGTCGAACACGGCTGGGTCTGTTCATATAAACGCTGCATTGCACATAACATCTCCGCCTGGACCGTCTTAAGTATGTCCACTGAAAGTCTCATATTTTCCATGTCCTTCAATAAAACTGACATGTCCACATAATTGTAAGATACAGGTGGCAACTTTGATAGATCCAATGCACAAAAACTTGGTATGCCATTTGGGTCTGTGGACAGGAATAGATTCAAAATATCTTTCATATTATTTATAGATTTATCCGTACCCTTCCTCTTTATCATTCTCTCATCTGTTTGTACCACTGAAAACAGGTTCCGTTTTGCGTCCTCAATGTCACTGTCACAATATGTGTCCACACACAGTTTCACTATATAATCATATGGCAATGTGTTTGTTTTGTTTTGTACAAAACAAAGCAGTTCAATCACCATTATTGACGGGCTATCAACGAACCGCTGTCGTTGGTAATCTGCCGCCATACTTATAGGGCTTTTCGTCACCCTAGGAAATCTTTTCAGCTCACATTTCTTACAGAGGAATAAATCTCCCTGACATAAATGACCAGTAGAGGTTCCACAATATTCACACTGCATGTCTGAGTTAAAATGTCAGTGGATAGGTCAAGAAAGCAACTAAAACTATTTAAAACATTAGCTCAGCTATTTGACAACAGTATTATAGCGCCGCCATCTTGAACCCAGTCTCGAAGTGTCATCGATAAGGTCTAAGATCCATTGGGAAAAACTGAGAACCATGCTTGATCCTCGAAATATTTTTCCATGTCCTCCTGGAATCTTGCTACAACAATGAGGACAATGAAAAAAGATAGGCTCTTGAATGCACTTCTCGCAAGCCTGATGAGTGATGTAGAAATTAGGGATGTGAAGGCCAATCTCTTGCATAGATTCGAAATAAAAGAAAATGAAATCCATTTGTGTCATTTTCTTATTGGTCTTCAAATCTTCCTCCTATTCAGGGTTGTATTTTTGTATGTAGCATCTATGTTCAAAGTCAATGATTTGTTGACAAATTGTTTCTTCCCTTAACAAACAGGGGGTCTTGGGGATGTTGGTAAAAATGAGAAAGGTAGAACATCATCTCAATAATTGGGAAGCATTCCTAATATCGACCTTGCGTCATGCAATGTTGTTCATAGCACATAGGACTGCCAAAGGTTCACTTGCAAGCTGAGCAATGAATTTGTTCTTTTCCTTCAGGAATGCAGGGGGTAGACGCTAAACCCCAATATCTCTCTGCAATGAAAGTGTTGCTCCCAGTTGCAAAACCCTTGGTCTCATTTCTCGCAATAATATCAGCATCCAAGAAATTTGGTGATACTGGTAGAGCAATGGCATGGAAATGTTCTTTATGATGATAGACACGAATGTATTTTCCATCTTGGAAATTGGGCCGCTGAAGCAACAGAGGGCCGCGAACCACTTGAGGGTACACTTTTAATGTGTAGCATGGAGCCAAGACATCTTGAATGTTTGTACATTTCAGGAATGCCACAGGCAGTCTCTTTTGATATGCCTGCCTGCTGTAACAGGAGATCTGCTTCTTTTTGTTGTTTGGTTCTGTCTGATTTTCAAATGCTCTCCCAAGCGCTTTTCATTCTGCAGTTTCATTCATGTGGGTATACATTCAACCCATGACAATAGTTCGGGGTAAACACATGTGGTCTTGGGAATTGCTATGTTTGGTCCTGCAAATTTCATCCACGAATAACACTTTGCATGGTCTGCTCCCTTTTAGAGGGGAAACGCAGGTCATGTAAAGTGTGGCTTTTCCATCTGTGTTGTGAAACTCATCATTGGATTGTTGTACGTGTAAAATTTTGTTGATGACTCTGGATGGTGTCAATTCTGCCCATGCTGCTGAACTTGATCCAGAAGGGCAATTTCAAACTGTCACAATGAATGGAGAGTCTCAAATGCTCATCTTCTTTGGCTTGACATCACTGCTTCAGTGTCCCCAAAAAGGAATCACACAAATCGGTGATAAAACCCACTTTCTGTGGCAGCATTTCAGACTTGAGCACTTTAAATTTGACCATGTAGGTATATGCTGAGCTTCTAAATTTTCTGGATGTATGTTTTTGCATCTCTCAAACGTGGTAATAATTTTTAAGACCTAATGAGTGAGTTTCGTTTGAGGTAGACTCTCTTTGTCTTGGGGCAGATATGGAGGGTGTTGATTCAGGTTTGCTCGTGCTGTCTTCAAAATCGCTGGCATGGATTTGAGTCAACATTTCAGCTCATGTGCAAGGTGATATGTCATGTCATTGCCTCTTACTTTCTTTTCCTTTCTCACTGAAATCATGCCATTGTTTCATCTTGAATGCGAAATTTCATTTGACTAGGTTCTACATGCAATGGCTTCCTATATAAAGCATCAGTGTCTTAGAGTCAGAGTATTCCTAAATAACATGAAGCTGAATTACTTTACTTGGAGGTTTGGAGCTGTATTTGAGGCCTATTTAAGTACTATAAAAGATTTTTTGGCTTTATCCATTTTCATGTAAAAGGTGTAGTTAATGGTACTGCAATCCAGTATTTTATTTGCATATGACTTACATATATAACTGGGGGGTTTTCTTGAAAAATGGGCCTTTAATTAATTAAATGCCTAATTTTGGATTTTGGAAGGTGTCTGGCAAAGTAAGGTTGACAAGAGACCAAAGGGACCAGATTGCACACTGGACAAAGTAGTCAGATTTGTCATATGTGATGATGGCCGGTATCACACTGCGAGAATTATGATCCATCTGGATAGGACTAAGTGATCGGAACAGTTTTTATGTCTCACTGTAGTTAAAGCCTGAACTAGATTTGAGACAGAAAATCAATAACTGCTAATACAATCCTATTTGGTTAAGAATACCTGCAGAATGATATTTAAAATTTGTGCTTATTAAGTAGTAAATATAATCATGTTGAAAAGAGATTGTACCTCTAATTTCTCTAACTACAAAGACATTGTATAGTTTTACAAACATGCTAAACTTTATTCTACGTATCTTTATTCCTTGACAAAGACAGACAAAATAGGAAATAGGGATAAAAATAAAACCATCACTGACCTAGAAAATTTATTTACTGAATGTACATTTTAAAATCATTGGTGTTCACAAAATACAATGTACAATTGTTTTTATTCCTGAAAATAATCTGTCTTGTATATTATGGTTTTATGTCTTTTGGCATGTTTACATTAATGATCAATAAAAAAACAACATACTTTGGACAAAGTTCTGATTAATGGATCTTTAATCCACTCATCTACATCCATCAACTTATCATTCGATGTGTATTACATACATCAGCCTATTGTTAACTGTGTATTACTTCACATTAACTGTGTATTACTTCACATGTATAGATAATTACATGATAACTGAAGCAAAAGCATATCAACCTCTTGATGAAGAACTATAAATTTGTTGACAGAAATAGAATGTTCCACAACACTGCCTGAATTTAAAATGAAAACAGTTTAACTAAAGTGTGACATATAGATAGATGGGCAAACAGATAAAGGTAACTCAATATGAACTACCACTTTTGGTTTAGAACAAACAAGAAATATTCCCACAGTGACAAATTCCTTTAACTACTCTGCAATCATGTCCTTTCACTTTGACATATGGCTCATTTATCACTGAGTATCTACAAAATCGAATGCAGTAGACAAGGAAAAAAACCCCAACCTAACAAGCAAAGCAAAATGTCTGCTTCAATTTTTTATCACATAACTCTCCATGAACACTACCATCCCCAGTCTCCACTTAGTGACTTAATTTCACTGTCCACTGCATACATTTGCAAACTGGCTACAATGATATCATATGAGCCTTTCAGTCTGTGCAAACTGCCGACAATGACATCATACAAGGCTTTTAGTCTGTACAAACTGCCTATAATGACATCATACAAGGTTTTTAGTCTGTGCAAACTGCCTATAATGACATCATACAAAGTTTTTTGTCTGTGCAAACTGCCTATAATGAAATCATACAAGGTTTTTAGTCTGTGCAAACTGCCTATAATGACATCATACAAGGCTTTTAGTCTGTGCAAACTGCCTATAATGACATCATACAAGGCTTTTAGTCTGTGCAAACTGCCTATAATGACATCATACAAGGCTTTTAGTCTGTGCAAACTGCCTATAATGACATCATACAAGGCTTTTAGTCTGTGCAAACTGCCTATAATGACATCATACAAGGCTTTTAGTCTGTGCAAACTGCCTATAATGACATCATACAAGGCTTTCAGTCTGTGCAAACTGCCTATAATGACATCATACAAGGTTTTTAGTCTGTGCAAACTGCCTATAATGACATCATACAAGGCTTTTAGTCTGTGCAAACTGCCTATAATGACATCATACAAGGCTTTTAGTCTGTGCAAACTGCCTATAATGACATCATACAAGGTTTTTAGTCTGTGCAAACTGCCTATAATGACATCATACAAGGTTTTTAGTCTGTGCAAACTGCCTATAATGACATCATACAAGGCTTTTAGTCTGTGCAAACTGCCTATAATGATATCATACAAGGTTTTTAGTCTGTGCAAACTGCCTATAATGACATCATACAAGGCTTTTAGTCGCTATCTTGAGCAAGGAGGAGAAGCTCCATGAGATTATGCACAAACACTCACATGAATAAATTATACACAGTTTTTTAAAATAAATTAAAATATATTATCACCAATGAAAAGGGAAAAAGTCATTCACTGCAGGCAAGATAAGAATAAAATGTGGAATGATGATGAGAGCATAATATAAGTGATTGTCAGATCATTTACATATATTTCATTCAAATGGAGTACATGGTCACACAAAAGAAATCCACACTGCCCTTAACTTGATATATCTAATCACAAATGCTACTTTTTTAAAATAAAGTCATTACCTATGAATTATAATGCTATCTGAAAGAAGAAGCAGTCACTAATAATTGTTCAAGAACCCTTCTATTTGGACATAAGTAGTCACTAATTATTGTTCTAGAACCATTCTATTCTGACATAGTCACTAATGATTGTTCTAGAACCATTCTATTTTGACACAAGTAGTCACTAATAATTATTCTAGAACCACTCTATTATGACATAAGTAGTCACTAATTATTGTTCTAGAACTACTCTTTTTTGACACAAGTAGTCACTAATAATTGTTTTAGAACCATTCTATTTTGACATAAGTAGTCACTAATGATTGTTCTAGAACCAATCTATTTTGACACAAGTAGTCACTAATAACTGTTCTAGAACCATTCTATTTTGACATAAGCAGCCACTAATGTGGGCTTTTTTTTTAAAGGTGCTCACCAATTATTATGTATTTTTGAGAGAGTGACATATATAAGGTGAAGTTGCTTGCATTTAAAGTATGCACAGTGGTGAGAATGTTGGCATACCTCTATGCTACTTTGATGTAATGTGGCTGACATTTCTTTGGATGTTGTACTTTTGGAAAAGAGTACATGATCTAAGCACACTGCTAACTAAAATGACTGCTCCCTTGTGCTCAAAAAAAATCAGCCTGAATTTGTCTAAAGTACATTATACTTAGCAGCTATTAAAATAGGGAAAATGAATTTTGCCAGACTAGACAATACCAGCTTCTGAAAGTGCAATGAATGAATTGACAAATATATAAAATGTTATAAATGTTATCAGCTCTTTTCTTTACAATTTACCTCTGATGTTCCAGAAGTGAAAACGACCAAGTCAACCTACCACTTTTTTGAAAGGTGTACATCTGGAGTAAGGCCAAGCTGTATACTCTATAACCCATATTACACCCATCAATCATACACCAAAATAAAGGGAATTAAAGGTTCTTTGAATACCTAAGATATACAAGGTCTTTTTTAAATAGCCAGTATAACCAGTGAGGAAACCCAGGTAAATTCTTTTCCTTTAAAATTCTAACCTGATGCAAAATATGAAACTGTAGAGTGCCACCAATAACTGTTCTAACACCATTCTATTTTGACATAAGTAGCCACTCATAATTAGAACCATTCTATTTTGACATAACAGTTACTAATAACTGCTCTAAAACCATTCTATTTTGACACAAGTAGTCACTAATAATTGTTCTAGAACCATCCTATTTTGACTCAAACAGTTACTAATAATTGTTCTAAAACCATTCTATTTTGACAAAAGGCTGATGAACATTTCATCATGATTAAGAAAGAAACTCCTCCAATGGCTCCCTTCTTTTCTGTTGCAAAACTACCATATGTACTTGTATATGTCAGGTCTAACTGCAAAAAACAGACGATAATCTGCATAATGTACTGGCAGATCAGGATCAATGTTGTTTGTTCTACTGATTACTCTTAACACAGACCAGATCTTCCAGCACATTATGCAATGGCAGATCTGGGTCTATGTGGTTTGAAGCAGGATCTGACTTGTATGCTAGTCAATGCAACAAAACATACTTGTTCAATTCTAGGAATGCAAATTTTTTTAAGTTGGTAAAATAAATGCCATATGTGATGCTATTTTATCAGATTTCTATGTGTTTATCATTGTGTTTTTCTGATCGGAAGAAGGATGAGGAATATATCTTTTATCATGTGACTATTGTCCTTCATCACATGATCCTCTACTGTGATAACAGAGCACAGAAACAGGCAAAAATTCCCTGATCCCCATCATGATTGTGCATTCTTTCACATTAATCAAGATAAACATAAACTTGTACAAACTTACCTCATAAAATGCATAAAGGTTCAAGTTAGCATCCTACACAACAGGATGTTTTGCACTGATCGACCTAGCTTACACTTACAGCTGCAGACTCTCTAGTCCAGTTACATGGCGAAAGAGCCTTTTTATTTTAACATTTCATCATCTCAAAGCATTTTACACTCAAACTTAAGGTGAAAAAAAGTTCAATGAGTGCTTTTGCCCTTTTAAAACTGCATCAGTATTCACCATTCACATCATACCATTTTAACTTCAATGATCCTCATGTTTTGTACAGGAATGTGTGAAAAATAATCCTTCATTCAGCTTTGACGATCAGATTTTTGCATCAGACACTCATCAAAACCTTGTGTTTGTTGCAAAATTCTATTCCTTGGGTGAAATTTCCTCTTACTTGCATGGATTCAAGTATTCAACTTTCTGCTTATCCATTACTTTGGGTAAATTCTTTATAAAACTAGCTTTAAATCAAGGGAAAAAAACTTCATGTTTCTAGCAGATTTGAACTTGCTGTGGCAGTAAGGTTTTCTGACTTGTAAAGGATGGTAACTCACTGTGAACAGTGTTTGGTAATCTCTGATTCAGATAAGACATGACAGTTATAACTTTTAGTACAAACATGGGATCCAAGTTCAAAATTTTAATCTTGATATTTGAGTGCAACTATTTTGAGATGGACAACTGAATGATGTTTTAACAAAATAATGTTGAACTCATTTCTGTAATTAAAATATAACCAAGTTTTAGATGGTTGGGGCTGTTCCAGTAGATCATACCTGGGACCCAGCTAAGGCACTTTCAATTGTGGGCTCTCACCCACAGATGCATGTTAGAATTTTGTTATCATTTTAATATGAACTCTATGAAATGAGAGTATACTTCGATCTACATTTTTTAAAAAAATGACTTTCCTGGTTACCATGTATGTTTAAATGGAACTGCCCTTATAACTTTAAGCACTAGCTCCTGTAGAAAAATTTTATAAGCTCCAAGCAAGTTTTTTGTTGTCATGACACTGCCCAAGTAAAACTGGAAACCACACAGTGGATATTATTTTGATAACTTTGAAAACATTGTCAATATTTAGCACAAACATTTTAACCTAGTTCTCAAATTTGGAAATTCTACTTTTATCCCTAATAAATTATAACAATCTAAACTTCTGGAATCTTGTGATTAAATTGTTTGCACATGAATTTTGTTACTATTTGGAAAGCCTGTCAAAAAACTCCCTTGTAATCTTCACCATTAAAATGTCTGTGACAATGCACAGTTCAATCCACCATTAATACTATAGTGCATCTTGTAATGAAGGCTTATTTAACGTAGATCAATCTACCAGCATGACTACAGTGCATCTTGTAATCAAGGCTTATTTAACATAGATCAATCTATCCACATGACTATAGTGCATCTTGTAATGCAGCTGACTTAAATCAGCTTATGTAGACCATAAGATCTCTCCAGACCAGTTTCACTAAATTTAACAAACATTTTTAACCATGTTCAAACTTTACCATTTCACTTGAATAATTTGTCAGAACCATGATAATTCTGAACTGTAAAAGGATTCATGTCTGTTTTTTCAAAGAGGGTGAAGAATTTCTTGAATTTCAGAAAAAAAACTTTTACAGAGAGCATAAATAACTCTTTTGAGGGAAGCTCATTTTGTTTTGTATTGTCTGATAAATTCTTCATTAAGGTTTCATCACAAAAATCAATTAGAAACTGAAAATATTTTGTTAGTCTCAATGTGAAGAAAGAAAAATGAAGCTGTTTTTGTGAAACTACGGCGATGACTGTAAACTCTGCAAAACATTAAATATTCAGTCCTATTATGACTAAATTAATGTCTCAAAATACTAGTCTGGCTCTTGTACTTGTGTCTCACAATATTAACTCTCTCTCTGATGGTAATGGGGAAAAGTACCAGTCAACTTTTTGTGGTGTTACACCTGCTAATGAGGACGGCTTCCATTTTGGATTTTGGTCTTTGTCAACTAGAACTGCAATGACAAAAAGAAGAAAAGTCGTAAATTTCTCACAAAGTTTTACGTTTTCTGAAAACTTTGAGCAAAAATCATCAAAATAATATAACTTCCATTTGGTTTCATTTCTGTAATAATGAGGATCTACAGCTGTTCTTCAATATAATGACTTGTTTTCTCATGTGATTTGGATATAACAAGGTCATACAATGGACTCTCTTAAAACATTTGAAGTCAATAAATATCTACCATCCAATATTCAAGACCAGGATGATTTATGAAAATGATTTTAGGAAACTTACTACTATGATCTACGTTTGTAGCAACAAGCTATAAGAACGATCTGTAAGACCCCCAAAATTTCCATCAGGGAAAATGAAATATGCCTGCTAGGATTTTTAAGCTGTAAATCCACAGTACACCAATCATATATCAGTACTTTTAAGTTTACAATAGTGATCCCAGATAAAAGACTTATTTGTATATTAAGATTGGTGATCCCAGACAAAGACTTATTTGTATATTAAGATTAGTCATCCCAGACAAAGACTTATTTGTATATTAAGATTAGTCATCCCAGACAAAGACTTATTTGTATATTAAGATTAGTCATCCCAGACAAAGACTTATTTGTATATTAAGATTAGTCATCCCCGACAAAGACTTATTTGTATATTAAGATTAGTGATCCCCGACAAAGACTTATTTGTATATTAAGATTAGTCATCCCAGACAAAGACTTATTTGTATATTAAGATTAGTCATCCCAGACAAAGACTTATTTGTATATTAAGATTAGTCATCCCAGACAAAGACTTATTTGTATATTAAGATTAGTCATCCCAGACAAAGACTTATTTGTATATTAAGATTAGTAATCCCAGACAAAGACTTATTTGTATATTAAGATTAGTGATCCCAGACAAAGACTTATTTGTATATTAAGATTAGTAATCCCAGACAAAGACTTATTTGTATATTAAGATTAGTGATCCCAGACAAAGACTTATTTGTATATTAAGATTAGTCATCCCAGACAAAGACTTATTTGTATATTAAGATTAGTCATCCCAGACAAAGACTTATTTGTATATTAAGATTAGTCATCCCAGACATTCTGTGTGATAACAGACAGCCTGTGTGCATTATTCAATCATCAGACAGAGAGTGAAAGTATTTTTCTGTGGCTCATTTATGTTATGCATCCCCAAAAATAATGTTCTGTCTCCAGCAGCTCTACCATGTCTGACTGTTCAACTACTTTACAACTTCTAAATGTAACTGCCAGTACATGTACACCTACAAAGGAGTATATGTGACTGGCATAGAAAAATGTTTACGTACCTGCTGAACCACAGCAAGATATGTGGGCCTGAAGATGGTTTATTTATAGTAATGAGGACTCCGCCTAATCTTCATACTGAATTTGCCATTGGAGTCAAAACATCTTGTTTATGGATTCAGCTAAGTAAAATATATCAGTCATAAAAAGTACATGAATGGAATTTTCCACTCGGGAAATGTCAGAAAGATCCCAGTTGTACCACGGACAGTTGTAAAAAGTACATGAATGGAATTTTCGCTTAGGTAATGTCAGAAAGAACCCAGTAATACCACTGAGGTCATGTCAGAAAGATCCCAGTTATACCACTGAGGTAATTTTAGAAAGATCCCAGTTACATCACTGAGGTAATTTCAGAAAGATCCCAGTTATACCACTGATGTACAATGTGATTATTTCTCATGCCCTCCACATCATTAACATGACAAAAACATATGGAGCAATGATGCTTTTTTTTTGCAGTCAATTTCCACCAGAAAACCATAATCAAAACTAGATTAGAAATGAGCAATGACAAAAATATTTATCAAAACATTATTCAGATGCTTATGCTGATCAAAAACCAACTAAAATTTTCAATAAATATTTTTTAAATTTTCGTAAGTCCAATTGTTTGCTAAGTGTGAGTGCACACTTACCATTACGTGACATGGGCATCATTATGTGACATGATTACCATTATTTGACACAGTTATCATTATGTGACACACTTACCATTTATGTAATATGGGCATCTTTATGTGACACATTTACCATTATGTGACACAGTTATCATTATGTGACACAATTAATATTATGTGACAATGTTTTATGAACATAAAGGCAGTTGGCTTGCCATTTTCTTTATTTATGAACTCACCGCTCAAAAACGTACACTTCAAAAAATGTTTGGATCTTTTATGCTTTATGGCGGTTTGGAACATAATATAATCAGCAGACCCTATTTTTGCAAGAGAAAGATTTAAAATCAGAAAGTACCACAGTGATTATCTCAAAATCTCTTTAAGAGAAAAAAGTATTTCATCTCCCTGTAGAAAGTGGATCCTCTGAAAATAAACAGACATGGTTCTTGCTAAATAAGAATGGTACTCTACCTGCTCTAACACCTTCGAAAAAATCTTTGTCTTCTAAACATCTTTGGCTCAGTCTATATTCCATAATTAGGCACTCTTGTAGAGACTTAGTCTCCCCTTCCAACAGCTGCCGTAGTGTGACCTTCATTGATGTTGGGGACTTAAAAAAAGGATAAATACACTATAATCTCCTTCATTCATCAATTTCAAAATTTACTGGATTAAATTTCATGGAATGCTGGTGACATTCAACAGCAAATACCACATATACTCACTAATGAGTCTAGTCCATCTTAAAAAAACACAGACTCTGACCTGCCATTACAATGGTGCCAGTAGATCAGGGTTTATGTTGTTTTTTTTATCACTCCATACAAATGTGAACAGACCCAACTTAAGATTGAATATATATGGTGATGATAAAACCACAATTTACAACAAAATGTAATCTACCCTTTTTGTTAATATTCCTTTTATTTTATTATTTCTACCCCTCCCTTAAAAATCAATTTTGAAAATTACAGCTAAAAATACTGCATAAAAAAAGGAATGGTAATAGCCTTACTACTCCCGTACACAACCCTACTCCATGATCAAGATGTGTCTATCATAAAAAAGCAAGGGCATAGGTTTTGTGCAAATAGTCAAATACACAATTATTGATCTGACTATGACCAATAAATTACATCCAGTGGTGTCAACAAGGGCAATAACTCCTCAAAAAAATGAAAGGAGCATAAGATTTGTTACTATGTGCATCTATAAATAGATTTTTATACTATCAAGTTTCACAGTAATAAAAAAAAAGAACTGCATTCACAAGATTCTATTTTACAATGAAATCTGCTGCAGGATGAAAACAGAATTAACTTTAGGGGTCTGTGGAATTACTTCAAGGGTATTTAAAGTACAAGTGGGGGTCTGCACAATTTTTGGGAAGTTAAGAGGGGTTCCTCATACTTGAAACGGTTGGGAGGAATTTTCACCTTCAGGCACTTGCTTCAGTGTAAATATGACTCATGAAAGTGGCCTGTTTTTTATCTGATGTTCTATGACTAACTGGAGTAATGCACAGTATGTCCTAACAAGAAATATGACCTGAGCCTCTTCTTGACCAATTACTAAAGGAAAGAGCTTGACCTCTCCACACATACCAACCAATGTGTATCCAAATAAAAGCATGCCAATCAATCTGTATCTAAATAAAAACATGCCAACCAATCTGTATCTAAATAAAAGCATGCCAACCAATCTATATCTAAATAAAAACATGCCAACCAATCTGTATCTAAATAAAAGCATGCCAATAAATCTATATCTAAATAAAAACATGCCAACCAGTCTGCATCTAAATAAAAACATGCCAACCAGTCTGTATCTAAATAAAAGCATGCCAACCAATGTAGCTAAATAAAAACATGCCAACCAGTCTGTATCTAAATAAAATCATGACAACCAATCTGTATATAAAAAAAAACATGCCAACCAATCTGTATCCAAATAAAAGCATGCCAACCAATCTGTATCTAAATAAAAACATGCCAACCAGTCTGTATCTAATTAAAAACATGCCAACCAATATATATCTAAAGAACAACATGCCAACCAATCTATATCTAAATAACAACAAGCCAACCAATCTGTATCTAAATAAAACCATGCCAACCAATCTGAATCTAAATAAAAACATCCCAAATAATCTGTATCTAAATAAAAACATGCCAACCAATCTGTATCTAAATAAAAGCATGCCAACCAATCTGTATCTAAATAAAAGCATGCCAACCAATCTGTATCTAAATAAAAACATGCCAACCAATCTGTATCTAAATAAAAACATGCCAACCAATCTGTATCTAAATAAAAACATGCCAACCAGTCTGTATCTAAATAAAAACATCCCAACCAACCTGTATCTAAATAAAAACATGCCAACCAATCTGAATCTAAATAAAAACATGACAACAAATATGTATTTAAACAACAACATGACAACCAATCTGTATCTAAATAAAAGCATGCCAACCAATCTGCATCTAAATAAAAACATGCCAACAAGTCTGTATCTAATAAAAACATGCCAACCAATCTGTATCTAAATAAAAACATGCCAACCAATCTGAATCTAAATAAAAACATGACAACCAATCTGTATCTAAATAAAAACATGCCAACTAATCTGTATCTAAATAAAAGCATGCCAACAAATATGTATTTAACAACAACATGACAACCAATCTGTATATAAATAACAACATGCCACCCAATCTGTATATAAATAACAACATGCCAACCAATCTGTATCTAAATAAAAGCATGCCAACCCATCTGGATCTAAATAAAAACAAGCCAACCAAAATAAAGCATGCCAACCAATCTATATCTAAATAACAACATGCCAACCAATCTGTATCTAAACAACAACATGCCAACCAATTTGTATACAAATAACAACATGACAACCAATCTGCATCTAAATAAAATCTTGACAACCAATCTGTATCTAAATAAAAATATGACAACCAATCTGTATCTAAATAAAAACATTCAAAACCAACTGGTATCTAAATAAAAACTTGCCAACCAATGTATATCTAAATAAAAACATGCCAACTAATCTGTATCTAAATACATGCATGCCAACCAATCTGTATCTAAATACAAGCATGCCAACTAATCTGTATCTAAATACAAGCATGCCAACCAATCTGTATCTAAATACAAGCATGCCAACCAATCTGTATCTAAATAAAAACATGCCAACCAATCTCTATCTAAATAAAATCATGACAACAAGTCTGTATCTAAATAAAATCATGACAACCAATCTATATCTAAATAAAAACATGACAACCAATCTGTATCTAAATAAAAACTTGCCAACCAATGTATATCTAAATAAAAACATGCCAACCAATCTTTATCTAAATAAAAGCATGCCAACCAATCTGTATCTAAATAAAAACATGCCAACCAATCTGTATCTAGATAAAAACATGCCAAACAATCTGTATCTAAATAAAAACATGCCAACCAATCTGTGTCTAAACAACAACATGCCAACCAATTTGTATAAAAATAACAACATGCCAACCAATCTGTATCTAAATAAAAACATGACAACCAATCTATGTCTAAATAAAAGCATACCAACCAATCTTTATCTAATAAAATCATGACAACCAACCTGTATCTAAATAAAAACTTGCCAACAAGTCTGTATATAAATAAAAACATGCCAACCAATCTGAATCTAAATAAAAACATGCCAACCAATCTGTATCTAAATAAAAACATGCCTACCAGTCTGTATCTAAATAAAAACATGCCAACCAATCTGTGTCTAAATAAAATCATGACAACCAATCTGCATCTAAATAAAAACATGACAACTAATCTGTATCTAAATAAAAACTTGCCAACCAATGTATATCTAAATAAAAGCATGCCAACCAATCTGTATCTAAATAAAAGCATGCCAACCAATCTGTATCTAAATAAAAACATGCCAACCAATCTGTATCTAAATAAAAGCATGCCAACCAATCTGTATCTAAATAAAAACATAACAACCAATCTGTATCTAAATAAAAACATACAACCAATCTACAACATGCCAACCAATTTGTATATAAATAACAACATGCCAACCAATCTGTATCTAAATAAAAACATGACAACCAATCTATGTCTAAATAAAAGCATGCCAACCAATCTTTATCTAAATAAAAACATGACAACCAATCTGTATCTAAATAAAAACATGCCAACAAGTCTGTATATAAATAAAAACATGCCAACCAATCTGCATCTAAATAAAAACATGACAACTAATCTGTATCTAAATAAAAACATGCCTACCAGTCTGTATCTAAATAAAAACATGCCAACCAATCTGTATCTAAATAACATCATGACAACCAATCTGTATCTACATAAAAACATGACAACCAATCTGTATCTAAATAAAAACTTGCCTCTAAATAAAAGCATGCCAACCAATCTGTATCTAAATAGAAACATGCCAACCAATCTGTATCTAAATAAAAGCATGCCAACCAATCTGTATCTAAATAAACACATGCCAACCAATCTGTATCTAAATAAAAGCATGCCAAACAATCTGTATCTAAATAAAAACACGCCAACCAATATGTATCTAAACAACATGCCAACCAATCTGTATCTAAACAACATGCCAACCAATTTGTATATAAATAACATGCCAACCAATCTGTATCTAAATAAAAACATGCCAACCAATCTATATCTAAATAAAAGCATGTCAACCAATCTGTATTGTTGTTGTTCTTGTTGTTGTTGTTGGGCTTAACGCCATTTTTCAGCACACGATAGGCTATACATGGCGGCCAGTATTAATGGTGAAGGAAGAAACCGGGAAATCCCCGGAAAGAACCATCGACCCATGAGAAGCTACTGGCAAGCTTTCTCACATATCCACATTCGCCGAATCCTAGATTCGAACCCACGCAGACAGTGGTGAGATGGCAGTGATCTGTAACGGAGAGCGCTTTAGACCACTTGGCCACTCGGGGCCCCACCAATCTGTATCTAAATAAAAACATGACAACAAGTCTGTATATAAATAAAAACATGCCAACCAATCTGTATCTAAATAAAAACATGCCAACCAGTCTGTATCTAAATAAAAACATGCCAACCAATCTGTATCTAAATAAAAACATACCAACTAATCTGTATATAACTAAAAGCATGCCAAACAATCTGTATCTAAATAAAAACATGACAACCAATCTGTATCTAATAAAAACATGCCAACCAATCTGTATCTAAATAAAAACATGCCAACCAATCTGTATCTAAGTAAAACATGCCAACCAATCTGTATCTAAATAAAAACATGACAACCAATCTGTATCTAAACAAAAACATGCCAAGCAATCTGTATGTAAATAAAAGAATGCCAACCAATCTGTATCTAAATAAAAACATGCCAACTAATCTGTATCTAAACAACAACATGCCAACCAATCTGTCTATAAATAACAACATGCCAACCAATCTGTATCTAAATAAAAGCATGCCAACCAATCAGTATCTAAATAAAAACATGCCAACCAGTCAGTATCTAAATAAAAACACGACAACCAATCTGTATCTAAATAAAAGCATGTCAACCAATCCATATCTAAATAAAAACATGCCAACCAATCTGTATCTAATAAAAACATGCCAACCAATCTGTATTTAAAAAATAACATGCCAAACAATCTGTATCTAAATAAAAGCATGCCAACCACTCTGTATCTAAACAACATGCCAACCAATCTATATAAATAACAATATGCCAACCAATCTGTATCTAAATAAAAGCATGCCAACCAATCTGTATCTAAATAAAAGCATGCCAACCAATCTGAATCTAAATAAAAACATGCCAACCAATCTGTATCTAAAAAAAGCATGCCAACCAATCTGTATCTAAAAAAAGCATGCCAACCAATCTGTATCTAAAAAAAGCATGCCAACCAATCTGTATCTAAATAAAAACATGCCAACTAATCTGTATCTAAATAAAAACATGACAACCAATCTGTATCTAAATAAAAACATGCCAACTAATCTGTATCTAAATACAAACATGCCAACCAATCTGTATCTAAATAAAAGCATGCCAACCAATCTGTATCTAAATAAAAGCATGCCAACCAATCTATATCTAAATAAAAACATGCCAACCAATCTGAATCTAAATAAAAACATGCCAACCAATCTGTATCTAAAAAAAGCATGCCAACCAATCTGTATCTAAATAAAAACATGCCAACTAATCTGTATCTAAATACAAACATGCCAACCAATCTGTATCTAAATAAAAACATGCCAACTAATCTGTATCTAAATACAAACATGCCAACCAATCTGTATCTAAATAAAAACATGCCAACTAATCTGTATCTAAATACAAACATGCCAACCAATCTGTATCTAAATAAAAACATGCCAACCAATCTGTATCTAAATACAAACATGCCAACCAATCTGTATCTAAATAAAAGCATGCCAACCAATCTGTATCTAAATAAAAGCATGCCAAGCAATCTATATCTAAATAAAAACATGCCAACCAATCTGTATCTAAATAAAAACATGCCAACCAATCTCTATCTAAAAAAAGCATGCCAACCAATCTATATCTAAATAAAAACATGCCAACCAATCTGTATCTAAATAAAATCATGCCAACCAGTCTGTATTTAAATAAAAACATGCCAACCAATCTGTATATAAATAAAAGCATGCCAACAAATTTGTATATAAATAAAAACATACCAACCAATCTGTATCTAAATAAAAACATACCAACCAATCTGTATATAAATAAAAGCATGCCAACCAATCTGAATATAAATAAATGCATGCCAACCAGTCTGTATGTAAATAAAAAACATGCCATGCAGTCTGCATATAAATAAAAACATAAATAAATACAAAACATAACTAAAACACATGCCAACCAGTCTGTATATAAACAAATGCATGCCAGCCATATTATACTTATGCCAAGCTGTTTTTTGTAATCATGCAAAGCAAGCCTCCAATATCACTCATACATTTGTACTGGAAATAATTAAGATGCTCCATACTACAAGGAATTGGTTTGGAACATACAAAATTTTGACTCATGGTGTAAATAAGCTGACTCTCAAAGATGGCAACCACCACTGGAAACATACAAAATTGTAACTGTGTGCGAATGAGTTAATTGTTAAATATGGTAAGCATTATTGGGGTCTGGACTGTACAAACCATTTTCTTCAATACTGCAAGCTGTTGAGAAGCCCATTCACTTCCATCTTCCTCTAGGTTCTTATAGATTTCTTCCATAGTGGCCCCATTAAAAAGTGTATTTATTTTGTCTATATGTCGGGATAAAATGAATTCGTTGTCTGGTATATCTGTGCTCTGTAAAACAGATGCAAAGTGAAACTGTTATAATTGCCTGGGTCAATGTTTTTGTGAGAAAAAATTGCTATTCAATTCATAACTGTATTCATAACAACTTTTAATCATCTCTGTTCTATATCATATGATAAAATGTATCAGGGATGAAACATGTATCAGGAATGTAACATGTGTGAAAGGATAAGAACAATCAATCTTTTGACTGCTGATCTGTCAAGTTCATCAATTTCTCTTTGCTACCACCAATTTGCATGTTGGAATAAACTTTAAAAATGGCAATCTGCATGTTGGAATCAATCATAAAAATGGTAATTTGCATGTTGTAATCAACCATAAAAAATGGAAATTTGCATGTTGGAATCACCTTAAAAAATGGCAATTTGCATGTTGGAATCACCCATAAAAAAATGGCAATTTGCATGTTGGAATCACCCATAAAAAATGGCATTTAGAATATTTTAATCCCTCATAAAAAAATAGCAAATATTAGTGGGTCTATTCTGTCAGCATCTTTGATGAAATAATAATATTTTAACCTTGCTACTGGTAGAGAACATCTAAAATGTGAATACACGTAAGTCATAATCTACCACCATATTTTTTTGAAGATTCCTGAGTACTAATTCTTAACTACATTCAAAATACTATGGGTATGTTTAGTTCATAAGGCAGTAAGGTCAAGGTCAAGTGAGCTTATGGTATGGTTCTTCATCCATCTGTCAACTGTCAACTGCCAAAGAATTTGTGCTCTTCTAATCAGAAAAGAATTTCTATGACTCCAAGATAAGATTTTCTTTACAATTGCCAAGTGTTGAAACCATCCCCAAAATCCTTGAGCAATTGCAAATTTCTCAAGATTTAACTTTGGCACCATTTTCACTCATGACTGTGTAGACATCATACAAAATATTTTGATGAAAACTCTATGTCAATATGAGTAGCAATAGCTGACTGCCATGGTGACCATATAGTGTCAGATCTGCTTAATTTTCACACTGAACCATCCACACATTATGAGGAGTCATTTGATTAAAAGCACATGTCAATACCACTTTCCATTTATAAGGAGTAGCAATAACAATAGTCAAGATGGCAGCCAAGGTGGCCATACTGGATGTCAGATTGGCACCATTTTCAATTAGGACCAACTAAATATAATAAGTCATGCTGATATGACCATTCATCAAAGAGAAATAGCTATAACAAGATTTTCAGGATGACCACTGTGGTGGCCATATAGGATGTCTGAGCAGCACAAGTTTCATTTAGGACTAACCATACCTTTGGATCATGTGTGCATAAAGTTTCAAAACAGACAATGCACTGATGATGGATAACAGGCCACTCCATAAACTCTGCTGGTCAATGACCAGTAGAGCTAAAAAATCAACCATAAGAATCAGACCAAATTTGACCAAAATCATTCTTGCATTAAAGACATTCAAGTTTATAAAAATGATGTCAATCTTCCCTTAAATATTTACAAAGTTATAAAATTTTGTCTCCAAAACTTACCAACAGAACAAATCTGACTGAAAGTAATGTGGCAAAGTGGGCCTTGAAGGTACTGATCTGCCATTAAATATGACTGATGTTACTAAAATTAGAAAAACCTTTATTCAAAGAATTTGACCAAAAGAAAGCATCAGGGTGATGAGGGCTCTTAAATTCATATAAATGATGCTAATCTATCAAATATGACCACAATTATTATAAACAGAATATGCTTTAAATGACTTTTATCAAAAGAAAAACACTCAAGAAAATCTGACCAAAATTTATGAATGGTCCTGGCATATGAGCTTTCAAGTTTTTTACCAACGATCCCACATTGCCATCAAATATGGTGAATGTTACAAAACAGAAAACCTTTAATGACCTCTTCTCAAAAACTGCTCAAAAGAATTCAACCAAATTTGACAAAAAAGCATCATAGCATAAACATCTTTCAAAGTTACATAGATGATGCTGATCTGCCCACAACAATGGCTGATGTTATTCAAAACAAAAACTGCAAGGCAGAGTTTGGTCAAATTTGACAAAAGGCATTTTGACATCAAACATTATGGTCGGTATGACATGTTTCTGATATAAATTCACCTTATTTTCTATTAGTGCCAATCTCCTATATTTCTTACTGCTTGGAACTCAAGGGCAGGTAACTACAAATACATTTGGAGCTACAATGTGAAAAGGCTGAAAAATAATGTAAGACCTATATTGCAAAAAAAAAACTTTTGTGACTGCAAGTTATGAAAGACAGATCAAACAAGATATCCACAGAATTCTGTGTTTTGCTATGCCATAGCACATTCCAATTACCTAGCATTCATCGCTTGGGCATAAAATTAGGTTACTGTGATCTCCTATTGTCTGTGTTGTGCAATACCCTCCATGATGAATACTCCCATCAAGTTTTGTGACTGTGTAAGAGAAACTAAGCTAAAATACAAGAACAGTCACAACAGTGATACCTATGTCTCACTTGTACTTTGCAGATGAGACATAGAGACAATGTCAGATAGGACATGAAACCAAATATTGTGTTCCAACTCTAAAGCCAACTTGTTCGTAACCTATGATATATAAAATAAATCTTAAAGTTTTTTTCTTTCCTTAAGACTCACTCACCTGTTGCTGAAAATCCTGTATAACACTGGCAATGTTTTGTGGCATGGGATTTTCCAGTTTCAGTAGACTCTGCTCCAAATTTGCAAGCTGTGTATCAGATTGAAAAAAAATATTAAGAAAAAAATCTGACATCCCTGAAATATACATGGATTATTTTTCCACGTTGATACTGCTTATAACTTAAAACAATCAGGCTGACAGAACACTTATGTAGACTGCATAATAATTGTATGTACCACTGAGAATAGAATTGAATTCTGTTGTAAAAGGTTCACATTTCCCTTGATTAAATTGCGGTATGTCAAAGACTCTGAAATCTGATAATCTCAATTTCTTTTTTCACAATATGAGTAAGGAACAAGAGTTAAACTATGATATAAGACAACAAATTAGTATATACATGAGTTTTTCCTAGAATACATTTCATCATTTTACCTTGTAATACTGTACAAAATATTACTGTACCTTGGTGGAATGTACAAACTGATTAATGCAATTTTATTGTGCATTTACAGCCTGTGCAAAAGCACAGTTGCTTGATGGATTATGCTCATGCAACAGTGCAGTACCTTACTGGATTCTACAAACTAGGCAAATCTGTGTATAATGACCACTTAGGAGACCAAGCAAATGTGGTTTTAACAGACAGGTGGTCTTTATACAGTACTCCCCCACTGTAGCACTGTTAATGGGAGACATAAAAAGAGACTGCCTTACAGATGAAGTCACCTTATATTGTTGCATTTTAAAGTTTATTAAAGTTTATGCATACCTGCACTATAAATTTATATATTCCTTTAGTGAATTTTGCACTATATCTACAGAGAAACTAACAATTTCAAAACAGAACTTCCTAATGCAACTGATATAAATTTTCTTTATCATATTAAGTGATCAATGCTAACCTGAAAATAATAACTATATGTGATAAAAAATTTCAGAAATTAGAATTTAAAGACATTTTCCACAAGATATACAAATTGTTGCTGTTTTGGGTTTAATGCCATTTTCAGAACACAATAGGTCAAACATAACTGGGAGGAAGAACCCAGGAAAAAGCAGGTAAGAACCAACAACCCATGGGAAGCTACTGGCTAGCTTTCCCACATGCCATCACTGACCAAGCCCGAGATTCAAATCATGGTTTGGATGTACTTCACTTAACTGGACTGTATAAAACTGTGGTTTCTCTGGACAGATAGTTGCTATATGCAGGTGGTTGTTAGACCTAGTTTGGCTGTACACAATGTTTCTGTTCCTTCTTGGACTGCACAAAGGATTTTTGTACCTTTCTGGACTCTAAAAATGTTAATGTTCCTAACCTGATTGTACAAAATGCTACTGTACCTTGTTGGACTGTACAAAATGTGTGGCTACACCAGCTTTCTGCACATCTCTCCCCTTTAATCTAAACCCAGTCAAAGCTAAATATATACCCAACTTTCCTCCTAACCGAGGCAAAAAGTAACCACCTCCTACATCTGGGAATAAACCTGTAAAGTAACAAGAGGTTTAAATAAACTTGAGATGAACCACCTCACTGACATCTACCTCATAGCCAATAATTAAACCTGAGATGACTCACCTTGCTGACATTGGCTTAATAACCATTAAGCCTGTGATGACTCATCATTCTGACATCTGCTTAATAGCCAAAATGCTAGATAAGTTGGCTGTTGACTGAGGTACTCTGCAGATATTATGTAATTCTAAGAGAGTGACAGGTGTAAGCTGAAGCTGTTTACGTTAGTAACATGCACAATGGAGAGAATGTCGGTATACCTCTATGTTACTTTCATGTACTGTGGCTATATTTACTTTGGATATTGTACTTGTAGACATGGTACATGATCTAAGCACACAGCTAACTAAAATTACCGCTCCCTTGTGCTAAAAAAATCAACATGAATTAGTGGAAAGTACTCAAGCAGTCATTAAAATAGGGAAAAAGAATTTTGTGAGACTAGACAATACCAGCTTCTGAAAGTGCAATGAATGAATTACCAAATATAAAAAATTTTAAAAAAGTTATTGGCTCTATTTTCACAATTTACTTCTGAAGTCCAGAAAGTGATAATGACCAAGCGGAGCTAGCAGTTTTTTGAAAGGTGCGTGTCTGAAGAAAGGCCAAGATGTATACTCTATAACCCATATTACACACATCAATCATACACCAAAATAAAGGAAATTAAAAGTTCTTGGAACAATACCTAGAATATACAAGGCCTTTTTTAAGTAGCCAGTATAAATAGTGAGGAAAACAAGAGAAATTCTTTTCTTTAAAAATCCAACTCCGGGCAAAATATGAAACTGTAGAACACCATCTGTATATGTGATAAAAACAACTGTTTCATGTTTTTCTACTTATGGTACTATCATCCATATCTGATGACACATCAGCAGCATCATTTGTTCAATACTGAAAGAACTCGTTGTTGGGGTGATTTCTCTCAATGTTGGTCAAATTACACCAAATTTATTTTTTATAAAGCGGCTATTTGTTATTCTATTTTTAGTATCATAACTTGGGGTACAAGCTGAATGAACCATTTTTATTATTTTTTTAGGAAAACAACATACTGACCATAGCAGAAGAAACACCACATATATAGGATTCATTTACCTTACAATTATGCCGAGGTCTTCACACAGTGCTTGAGTTATAGCTCTACTTTAATCAATTTGTGTTGGTGGAAAAGACCTATATCTCTATAAATGTTTTTGCAATGCAATGAACAAATCGCAGTTCAAAATCAAACATAATTCAATCACAGCAGATAGCTGCCTTTCTGTTAACTGACCTGGAGTCATTCATATCACATTCTGCCACCTTTGTAAATTGCTGTTTGTGGCCGATCAAATTTCTGAAAGGTAGTCACTTCATAAAGGCATGCTGGATTAACTTGTCACTGTTATTTCTTGTACTGCATGTTTGAATTCAGTGCATTCTTCCCCAACAAATCTATATAAACAAGATGAATTCATCTTGATTCATGTCCACTTTTAAATTAACCACATTTATAAGATGGTGGTTATTGCTCTGCCAACTTAGGGCTGTTCCATTAAAACATACATGGGACCCAGAGAAGGCACTTTTAAAGTGGGGTACTCACCCATAGATGCAATTTAGAACTTTCTTATCATTTTAATATGAACTCTGTGAAATCAAAGTACCCTAGCATATATTTTTTTTTAATTCCCTTCCCTGGGTACCATGTATGTTTTAATGGAACAGTCCTTACTATGAAAGGCACAATAAGTATAAGATAATGCAGGAGTAATTTAGATTTTAAAAGATTTAAAATATTTAAAATATTTAAATTAGATTTTAAAATTCTTTTTGAGAACCAAGGCAGGAATAGTAGTGATGTGTAGAGACGTACAACAATGAATTTATCAACCTGTCTATCATAAATTATTAATAAGCAAATAATAACAAGAAACAAGTTTTCTAAAAAGCATTAGCCATGTTGGGGACTCTAAAGACTGATGTGATTCTTAGAAAATGGCCAGGGACTCTTCAAGTTTCAGGATTGAGAGTCTTGGATTCCTAGTCCAGAAATTCTGTGAAGAAATTGTTTGATGGTGAATTGGTACAAAATTGTACAAAATTCTTTTAAGGCCTTCATGCCAGAATGCTTTCTGTGAAATTTGTTTAGGCCTTCAATAACAACCAAAAATTAATCTACAACAGTACCATAAAGACGTAATAATGGTTTACCTATTCCTGTCTCTGGCATGGCAAATAACGTCCTCTCTGTTGCAACTCTAAATGTACCATGTACAGACAATCCCACGCCCTGAAAAATACAGCATATATCCATCCAGTATGTTGACTGGAATAAGCACACAACAAAGCTACATCATCTACAAGGTTTACTTAGCTTTCATTCTGCTTCATTGCATTCACTCATTAGCCTAAAAGTGTCATTAGTGACTGCAGGCCAATGATTTTCCCTTGATGGTCTGGCTTCTGACCCCAGCTACTTTAATGAAAGCTGTTGATCTGACCTCAAAATCCTTTTTCAGTTGTCATCAAATCTCTTCTGAATTCAACAAGAAGTCAGAAGAATGTAATGTCCTGCCTCCTTCACTTGTGCTTTAACAAGTTTTCTGAGAGAATTATTCAGTGTGAGAAGCAGAACAAAATGCCAAAGTTAATGTAATCAATGGAGTGTGAAAAGTAGGTCACTGTGACCAACTTTTGGTTGTGATGAGCAGTACCCTACAAGACTGAAAAATCCACAAGCTGTATATAATATCTGATCAACTGAGCTAAATTCAAAAATCTATCGAACAATACCATCAAACTTTTTTAATTAATCACCTGTCCTTCACTAGCAAGAGATAAAATTACCATCATCAGTTTTATTCCCACTCACCCCAACCCCATCACATCTCCTGAGGGTGGATTAAACTTTTAAGACTATTATAAAAAATGAACCATATACACAATCAAATATCATCACCTTAAGTCTCAACTTTAAATGTGTAAAGTTGTATATCATTCAGCAGACAAATGTGTAAAGTTGTATGTCACTCAGCACACAAATGTGTCAAGTTGTATATCATTCAGCACACAAATGTGTAAAGTTGTATATCATTCAGCACACAAATGTGTGCTCACATACATAGGTGGCATTAAATAATCAACAGATTTGGAATACACTGGTGATCTGTAATAAAATGTAGGACAACTACAGCCATTCCAGTTAATAAGGTTGCAATGACTATGGATGTGTATCAGAAATAGGGATTGCTTTAGATAATTGTTTCCTATTGCCTGAGGTGCCATATATACTTGCTTATAAGCCATGTCCAACTTCAAACAAAACAGACCCTGATTTGCTATTGCATAATATGCCTTAAGTCTTAACTGTGTGAAGTTGTATATCATTCAAAACACAAATTAAAAAACCAGTCTGTGACACAGCACCAATATGAACAAAACTACCATACATCCTCACCTATAATTTAACTTCGACTGCATACCTTCGCTTGCCATCACATGATATGTCTTAAGTCTTATATGTGTCAAGTTGTGTATCATTAAACACACAAATTAAAGAACCAGTGTGTGACAGAGAACACATATGAAAAAACTACCATATATACTCTCTTATAGTTCAACTTCAACTGCAAACAAAATAGACCCTAATCTTTATAGGAAGAAAGCAGAAGGTATCATATAATATTATAAGATTGTATAGATTTAAGTAAAAAGTCAGGGATCGCGCTGGGCTTTGCCAATGTCGCAAATTGCGGTTTTTTTCCTCGTTGGCGACAAAATATACCATCTGGTGATCTTTTTGGTGACAGAATTTGTGGCTGTTAAAAATTGTATATAAAGTCTTGAGTTTGGAGTCGAGAAATTCCAAGGCACCATGACAGGAAGCTGCAAACTTGGATATAATATTGCACTGGAATCTATTGTTACATAAACAAATCCTTTGTTAATATTGACAAACCACCCTAACACGGCATTGTCATATTATAATCCACTTATGGTGCTGTCTGGCCATAGTACTCTGTGCTGTAATATAACCCAAATAGTCATACTACCTGAATAGCTACAATCGACCACCTCTGAAATCAGGAATGGGAATGACTAAAATCTACCTGACAATGGCAATTTTTGTTTCCTTTTTGAAAAATGTACCAAAAAATAGTTTTGCCAAAACTTCAAAGAAAACTGATTACCTTTAAAGCATTGATCGTTTTTATATATATATATATATATATATATATATATATATATATATATATATATATATATATATAGATATATAT